>JAWHQI010000474.1:600000-895000 GCA_033032865.1 Dactylorhiza incarnata | reverse complement strand
ACTCTCCGTTGTGGCAGTAACCTGACAGCGACAGTACCTTCGTCAAAACTGTACTCTCCCACTCTCAGACGCTTGATCCTTCAACTAACAGTGCATAGGAAGTGTTTGTGCCCCATGCGACACTACCCCTGCCTCGATAGTGTCCCAGTGCGACGACGCTCATGCAGCTCGCAAACCCCTGCGCGTGAAAATACCCAAAATTTAAATTCTTTAGTCTTATTTTTTTAAACGCTACAAAAAACGTCGTCGTAGACGTCTCTTTAGTGGCGATAATAAATAAAATTATTTTTTAGTAATAATATATTTCTTTTTATACAAAAAATTAAGAGATAGATATTTTTAATGTTACAAAATTTAATTAATAGTCATCTCTTGCACGCCCGTAAGAAAAATGAATGCTCGGGCTAACAGTACTTGCACCCAGTTGAAAAATGCGCGCCCGCGAAAAAATGCATAACTAGGCTAAAACGTGCCCGTGTGAAAAAAAGCATCAGGACGAAAAAAGCGCGCCCAAAAAAATAGGGTTTAGAAGAAAACTCTCCCAAGCGAATAACGTGAAAGTGTGCGCAGTCAAAAACACGCGCTCAGACAAAAATGAACTCGGGAGAGAATGAGTGATGATTAGAAAATGCGTTCTCGTACGAAAACATGCTCCCGAGCAAAAATGCGCGCCTAAGAGACAATGCGCCCGGGCAAAAATGCATGCTAGTGCAAAAATGTGCCACCAGACAAAAACGCGCGCACAAGTGAAAACACATGCTCGGGCGAAAAAATATGCTCTAAGAGCTAAAATGTGCGCTCATGTTTTAAAATTTAATATATTTATTGTAACAAAACTTTGGTTTCAAATAAATATTGATTGTAAGAAAATTCTAGTTGTTACAAATACTTTCAAGGTGTTGTTATAATTGTTAGTTATTGTGAGTACATTTTACTAATTGTAACGTAAAAATAGTCTTGTTACAAATACATGCAATTATTGTAACAAACATTTAATTAATGTAACCAAATATAAAATAATTGTTACAAAAAACTAATATTTTGTAACGATAGAAAAATTTTGTTACTAAATGTAGGTATTAGTAACAAGTTTTGTTTTCGTTGCAATTTAGTCCTCACTACATGTGCAGTTTGTTGTAGTGTATGAAGACTCCCATTGGATCCAATTTGTCTATAGACAAGGATGGAAAAGGGAATATATTGGGAATCTTGCCCAAATGATTCCTGATTTGAAGAAGTCATCATATCAAGAGTACTTCACTTTGTATTTGATCGTACATATAGTTCATAATCTCAGGAAAATATAAGTACATATCATCGAGAAGAACAGGCGATATCGTCGACAATGCATGCTTGTTGTCGTAATGACGGGCAGAGTAGCAGCCGCTGAGAAGCGAAGTATTCATCGACCGCTGAGACATGGCGAGATCATCGAACGAAGAATTCCGATTGTCGACCGCTGAGACATGGCGAGATCGTCGAACGAAGAATGCTGATTGTCGAACGCTGAGAAATGGCGATCGTCGAACGAAGGATGGCAAGTTCGTCGATCGCAGAATGTTGTTCGTCGAACGCAGAGAAGACACAGGACATCGTCGTGTGGAACTCATGTCGTCGAGAGAACATATGATTACGACGACATGATGCAAGAAGGAAGCTCACGACGACACTATTAGAGAAAGTAGATCGTCGTATATACAGAATCGCCAGGATATCTTGTATCGTCGAGATTCCACCATCAGAGGCAGAAGAAAGATCGCGACGACAAAGTCAGAGACAGCTTGTCGTCGTAATGATGCAAATATCTTCAAGACAGGATTCAAATCGTGCGGACGTACTGTCAGCAGTTGATGTCGCTGCCTGATTGTCCAATCAGCGCGTGCACTTAATGAATCGAGGTATTAGCGCGTACTCCAAAAGAAATAAAGATATATGTGCGTGCTAAAAAGGAATGGAGCTCTGAAACATAAAGAAACTTTTTAGAAGACCGTTGGGAGACATCGCAGTCTTATAAAAAGGATACATGAGGTTGCCCTAAAAGGTTAATCATCAAGAAAGAACTTGCGCACATAGCGAATCGAAAAACACAAGCGCCGCAAGAAAGAAAGAGAAAAAGAAGGAGCAGTCATCTTCATCGACTGCTGAGAAGCCAATCCTCATCTGGCTAAGAAAAGATTTGAAGAAGAACCGTGCGCTCAAGATCTGCTTCAGAACAATCTTCTTCAATCTTAAGGAGCCGATCTTCAACCGGCTAAAGGTGTCGATCTTCATCCGGCAGAAGAAACATCTTATTATTGTATTTTTCTTGTAAGGCTTGCGGGCCAAATTGTCTAGCTTGAGGGCTGGAGAGCTGTGAGGCTTGAGGGCCAGGGCAATGCACTTGCGGGTGCGACTTGTCGAGCTTGAGGGCTCGGGTGCAGTAGGGGCTTGTGGGCCTAGGCTGTAGGTACAGGACTTGCGGGTCTGTGTTGTGTTGGGCTTGAGGGCCTGAGTGTCGAGCTTGCGGGCTCGGGGGCAGTAAGGGCTTGAGGGCTTAGGCAATTGGGACTTGCGGGTCCGTGTTGTAAGGCTTGAGGGCCTAAAGCTTTTGGCAGTGTTTGCGGAGCCTAGCACACTGCTGGGTAGGCGTAGAGGGAAAGAGGACTACTCAAGACACCCCATCTTGAGGAACCTTTATAGATCTTGTGTCGTCTGGTGTGACTTATTTGTGTGTTAATTTTGTGCATTGCTTGACTATTGATAACTCACACTAATAGATCAAAAAGTACCAAGATCACCTAACACCCCCCCCCCCCCTCTAGGTGAACGTTCCATCTCCAACAAGTGGTATCAGAGGTAGGTTGATCAAAATGAGACTTAACAGTCCGATCTAGATCAGGAACGACTCACTATGGCCGGTGGAGATCCGAATCGCGAAATGAGAGCCATGAAGCTTCCCATCTGCACAAAAGAGAATTTCCCCATTTGGAAGGAAAGTGTAAGACTCTTTATGGAGGCAGCTGACCCAAGAATCTACCGGACAATCAACCAGGGTTCCTTTATCCCTACCACTGCCTCCACTATTGATCCAACCAGGCAGGTGATAAAGAAATATGAAGACATGACCAAGGATGAGCTGGCCTTGGCAGGTCTAGACAAGCGGGCACAAAACGTCATCATAAGTGCCATAGATGACTCAACCCTCCAAAATCTAATTCACTGCAAAACGGCCAAGGAGATGTGGGACTCTTTGATCGTATACATGGAGGGTACTGAAGAGGTAAGGGATGACAGGAAATCTCTCCTCAACCAGGAATATGAAGCCTTCAAATAAGGCAAGAATGAAACAATCTCCAACTGCTATGAGAGATTTTTCAAGATCGTGAATGGACTGAGAAACTACGACAGAGAGTTCACAAACTCTGATCTAAATGACAAATTTCTTAGATCCCTCACAAAGGAATGGGATATCAAGATATGTGCCATCAGAGAGATGGGCCAACTGGGCAACATGGAGCCCAAGAACCTATACGGGAAGCTGATGTCTCATGAACTTCAGCTTAATACAAGGAAAGCTGGAGAAGAAGAAAGCACAAAGGTGAGCTAAAGAGAAAGATCGGCGGCTCTAAAGGGTGAGAGCACCAGAAGAATCAAAGGCAAGACCTCTGCTTCTCAGAATAGAACTGAGAACAGTGAGGAATCAGAAGCCAGCTCCTATGACTCTAATGATACTGATAGAGAGGTGGCCCTCCTCTCAAAACAATTCAGAAAGCTACTACACAGAAGGAGGAGGGACAACAGCAGAAGCTCCTCCTCAAGCTCCAGAAGATCTGACTATCGGGACAGATCCAGGGCTCCCAGAGAGGATAGGTATAAATCTAACTCCAGTAAATATGATTTAAAT
Source organism: Dactylorhiza incarnata (assembly GCA_033032865.1). Classification (NCBI taxonomy): domain Eukaryota; kingdom Viridiplantae; phylum Streptophyta; class Magnoliopsida; order Asparagales; family Orchidaceae; genus Dactylorhiza; species Dactylorhiza incarnata. The sequence continues at coordinate 891,117 of JAWHQI010000474.1, read as the reverse complement.
AATATTGTTTGCTATTCTCGCAGCAAAACAGGTCACATGGCTGCAGACTGCCCCTCTAAGAAAAAGGAGTCAAGGAACCACGAAGAAAGAAGAAGCTCTAGGAGCAAGAGAACCTCTGAAAAGGGGTTCGTGGCAAAGAAGACCAAAACATTGAGTGACTCTGACTCAAGCTCCTCTGGGACTGAGGAGGAAGCACTTATTGGACTGATGGCCATCAATGAAGGTAACCAGGATGACAACTCTCCTGGAAAGGTAAAATACATAACTTCTCTATTTGCCTCTGATTCTGGATCAGTGGCAGATTCTTTGCATGATGATGAGGAGGTGTCTGCTGCCAACAGCACAACCCCAAGATCTCAGTATGAAGTTGAATCTAAACTAATAAGGCAATATAAAGCCTTATGGAAAGCCTTCAAAAACAGTAAGAAACTCCTCAAGGTGCAAACCAAGGAGTTAGAATCCTTGAAGCCTGTCCAATCCAAGCTCCAGGAGACAGCTGGGAAGCTAACTTCTATGAGCAAAGAAGTGGACAAGCTTAAGGAATACATAAGGCTTAAGAATGCTGAGTTAGGACAAAAAACAAGGTCATTAGGGACCTTGAGGAAATGTTGTTGGCTGAGAAGAAACTTGCTTCCAGCCTCTCAATGCCCAAAACTATCCTGCCAGCAACTGACACCTTCTCTGGATAGTTCAGAGTTGGTATCAGTTTCAATCAGGAGCCAGTCATGGGCAAAGATCCTGAAGCTAGACCTTCTTACAAGAAGGTGTTATTAGCAAGTCCTTCAACCCACAGACCTGCATCAACAGCAGACAAGAGAATGGGAAAGGCTGTTCCTACAAAGCCTGCTCCCAAGAAGGTGAACCAAAGAGTGATGAAGCCAATTCCTCCCCCAGCTCACACACATGAGGTTCACCATAGATCTGTTAGACAAGAAGCCTTCTCTCCTGCTCATCAGCACTGTCATCCTACTCAGATGATGAAGTAGAAGAGAAGATACAACAGATATGAGTGTTGGTGCTACGGGAAAGTAGGCCACTTTGCATTAGACTGTTGGTTCAACCCAACTGGGCTCAATGCAAGGAGAGTGCAGAATCCTCCGAGGTTTGCGATTCCATTCTATCACCCTAACAGAAACCAAGGACCCAATCCCTATTGGGTACCTGAGGGGAAGCGATTTGTTTTGCAGGTAGATCCAAATGCCAACTAATCTCCAATTTGGTATTTGGACAGTGGCTGCTCCAGGCATATGACTGCAGTCAGAAAGTATTTGAAAGAATTAATCCCTGTGGAGAATGGATCGACTGTTATCTTTGGAGGTTCAGAAAAGGGAGTGACCAGGGGCTACGGTAACATAACTAATGGGTTAGTTACCATCACAAAGGTAGCTTATATGGAGGGGTTGAGACACAACCTCATAAGCATAAGTCAGCTTTGTGATCTAGGCTTCGTTATTACTTTCCACAAGGACAAGTGTCTAATTAAGAAGTCCTCAGATTCTGAGACTACCTTAACTAGCACTCAGAGTGGTAACATTTATTGCTTAAAATTCCTTAATATAAATTCTTCCATGCCCATATGTCTTGTAGCTGATGGCAAAGAGGCTCTATGTGTTCAATGGCACAAGAGACTTGCACACATCAATTATAAGAAAATAGGCAAGCTTTTCTCATAAAACCTGGTCAGAAATGGACCTGACATTAAGTGCATCAAAGATGGTCCATGTCAAGCCTGCCAACTTGGAAAGCAGACTAGGACTAGCTTTAAAAGCATCTCTAACAAAGAGTCCACAAGGTGCTTATTTTTACTGCACATGGATTTATTTGGTCCCATGTCAGTTCATAGCTTAGGAGGGAAGGCATACACCCTTGTAGTTGTTGATGACTACTCAAGGTTCACTTGGGTATTCTTCCTCAAAAAGAAATCAGATACCCTCGATATCTTGAAGAATTTTGTCAGGTAGATCCAGAATGAGATGAGTTGTACTGTGGTCAAATTCAGAAGTGACCATGGGACAGAATTTCAGTCAGGGGCCATGACAGAATTTTGCCAAGACCTAGGTATCTCCCAAGAATTCTCCTCCCCCAGAACTCCTCAACAGAATGGGGTTGCTGAAAGAAAGAACAGAACCTTGATAGAGGCTAGCAGGACAATGCTAAGTGACTCCTCATTACCAGAATACTTCTGGGCAGAGGCTGTCAACACTGCTTGTTATGTGATAAACAGGGCCTCTATCATCAAAAACCATAAGAAAACTCCTTATGAGCTAATGAAGGGCAGAAAACCAACTCTATCCTACTTTAGGATCTTTGGTAGCAAATGTTATGTCCTTAATAATGGGAAATCCAAACTATGCAGCATACAGAAGGTGTGAAGTTATTTTTGCTGAGAAAAGCTGTGAAGGTATTTTTGTTGGATACAACTCCTATATCCGGGCATACAGAGTATACAACCTCAATACCCAAACAGTGGAAGAATCTGTTCATGTTGTATTTGATGAGACTAGTCTTATCCATAAGGGCTGGCCTAGTTCTCTAGAGAAGCTATCCATTAAAGACAATGCTGACACCTCACTCAACAACAAGAATCAGCCAGTGATGGTTGAAATAGAGGTAGAACCTGCAGAAGATACATAAACGGCAGAAGAATTGCGGCCTGCAGAAGTAGCTCCTGCAGAAGTACCCAGAACACTTCCAACTGCCTTAAGACAAGTAAGAGATCATCCCCAAGAGAAGATAATAGGAAATGTCAACCAAGGGGTGCTGACAAGGAGTAGAGCTATAAATGAAGCATTGTACCTGAGTTTTCTCTCTCAAATTGAACCCAAGAAATTTGAGGAAGCAAATCAGGATCCATTTTGGATTGCTGCAATGTAGGAGGAACTGAACCAATTTAAAAGATGCAAAGTGTGGAAATTGGTTCCAAGACCCCAAGGGCACAACATCATAAGAACCAAATGGGTCTACAGGAAGAAGTTGGATGAAAATGGAATCATCACCAATAATAAAGCAAGACTAGTGGCAAAAGGCTAACGACAAGAGGAGGAGATAGATTTTGATCAGACATTCGCTCTAGTAGCCAGACTGGAAGCAATAATACTGTTCCTCGCCTATGCAGCATACACAGGTTTCAAGGTCTACCAAATGCATGTGAAGTCAGCCTTCCTAAATGGTGACCTCAAAGAGCAAGTATATGTAGAGCAGCCTTCAGGTTTTGTTGACTCTACTTATCCTGATTATGTTTACTTTCTTAAAAAAGCACTTTATGGCTTAAAGCAGGCACCTAGGGCCTGGTATGATACTCTGTCAAGCTTTCTAATTGAGAACAAGTTCTCAAGGGGAAAGAATGATAAGACATTGTTCCTAAGGGAAGTGAAGGGCAAGATCTTGCTAGTACAGATCTATGTAGATGACATCATCTTTGGCTCTACAGATAACAATCTCTGCAAAAGGTTTGCCAACTTGATGCAGGGAAAGTTTGAGATGAGCAGTATGGGTGAGCTCAAATACTTCCTAGTTCTCCAAGTGAAACAATCTGAACATAGGATTTTCATCTCTCAGACCAAAATCACTAGGGAGCTAGTCAAGAAATTTGGATTGGAGAGTGCTTATTCAATGAAAACTCCAATGGGAACCAATGTGTCTCTAGACAAGGATGAGAAGGGCATACTGATGGCGCAAATCTCACACACCGCTATAGGCGGTAGCTCGACTGCGACACGAAACGGCAGTGTACCGATCGTTCAAGTAATATAAAATGGGAATGAATCCCCAAGTATCGATCTCAAAGGAACACAGTAAGGTGGAGTTTATTATCGAGGAAGGACTTGAGATTGAAGTCCTTTCGAGCGGATGGATGCGGAAACGGGAGTTTTGGATTGTGGAAAATAAAATACTATAATTACTCCTATGCAATGCCGTTATATAAAGCTTCGCTCGGCGGGATGGAAGACTACGTAGGCCTTGAACGCGCTACTTCGTAAGGGCGGATGGACGAGTAGGCTAGCGGAATGAGGGTCGCCGGCACCTCTTCGACAAGCACGCCACTAGCAATTGCTAGGGCGGCACCGAACACGATGGTGGAATGGAAATTAGATGGGGGCGCACCTCAATAAGCACACATGAACTAAATGTTTCCAAATAAATGAAATAAACATTAAGCAATATTGTTCATAGCATACATCATCAAAATATAGAGGGAACTAGTTTATACAATCAACAACATAGGGAAGGAAAAAGAGAGTAAAGGAGTCGACCACATCCGAAGCCTTGCCGAAGATTCACGGTTTGAATCGCTGGGTTGTCAATCCGCGTCCAAGCTCGGTCTTCAACTGCGTCCGAGGTAGAGGAGGGCTGTCACTTCCTCCCAATGGCTCGTCTTCTTCGTGTCACGATCCAATCTCCTCCGATACACGACCTCCTTGCTCGATGTTGGCGATCTTTGGGCTAGAAACCTCTCCTTGGAGCTCAAGGATGATGGGGGAGGCCTAGGGGGGTGGAAAACCTGTGGAAAGGGCGAAAACGGCGGACTGAACGGAGTTCCCGATCGTCATCCCGCCCTAATTCGTGAACAGGATATTTATAGGCACTGAAACGAATACTGCGCACGGTCATTGGCGCACGACCAGTGGTCGTGCGCACTGGAATTCTGCAATCGTGCGCACTGCCTGGAGGGAGCCTGAAATGAAAGAAATTTATAAAATACATGTTCGCACGACCAGTGACGCACGACCAGTGGTCGTGCGCACTATCATAAATGGCTGTGCGATAAGCCAGACAGAACTCATAAAATGGGCGTTAAGTGCGCACGATAAGTGGAGCACGACCAGTGGTCGTGCGCTATAGAGCCAGTGATCGTGCGCAGTGTTCCTGTACAGAATTGTACCGGGAACACCTGCACGACTCCTGTTCCAGCATACAACACCAGCCTAGCCACTAAAGGTGGCACTTAACACTGCATGAAAACTAGTAACGAAGATGAACAAGAAATAACACCAAAACGGGCCTAGAAGTGCACTTAGAATGGAGTATTAAATAGGAATGAAAACATGTCTAAAGTAAAGTGCAAAGACTAGAAAATCGGCCCAGATGAGTCCGTAAATGTGTATATAATTGGGACTCATCACACACCCAGACTTACCTGTTTGCGCGTCCCGAGCAAACGAATTCGGCAGAGTGTGAAAATGGTAGTTAACAAAGAAAATTACACAAAGGAGTACAATGCGAAGTAACAAAAGCATGCAAATAGAAATTTAGTAAAAAGAGATTCTAATTATGCTAACTAATTTACGAAAGTATTAGAGCGTAGGTAGAGATTTAGTTATACTCAGTTGGTGAATTATGAAGAGTTCGAACGATCATGCCCGGTGTGAAAGTAACAAGACACTAAGGCGGGTGTTGCACAAGGTCGGGGTTTAGGAATAACTCCGCTGAAATCCATCAACGTCGTGAACCATACGCTTGCCCGGTCACACTCTCTCCACGGCGTTAGCAAACTCACAAGTCAAATCAATAGGGCTTTTAGGATTATATTGGGGCTTAGGTTGCGGTATGATATTCAAATTTAAACACGATGGCTACACAACCCAAGTGAGCTAACGGAACGCTGCACCACATAAAACCAAAAACAATGCTCGTGTGACACACCCCCAGACTTATCATGAAAACTAGGTGCGCACACGGCCTACTTCACAATTACCAACAGATTTTCTATTTAGCTCAGAAGGATTTCTTTATGACATATTTCTTTTTCAGATTTTTTTTTTTTACAACATACTTTTCTTCTTTTACTTATCCTCCGGTTGGTTCAAATTCAGCAAAATAAAACGTGTTTTCCTTCATCACATCACAAAGATTCCAAAAATCACAACAAATTGACAATTATGAGCGCAGTTAAACAGCAATTTGGTTGCGGGCGTAGGATAAGCTTTGGGATTTGGTGGATGAAGAGGAGCTGAACAAAAGAGTGGTAGGCACAATTTTGGCTTGCAAGGGTGAGCGAAAAGGACATGGAACGACAAGGCTCAAACTAGCCAAAGGGTGGCCTACATCACGTTTAACTCGACGAGTCGCTCTCGCCCATGCTTCGAGAGTCGCTTGGGGCAAGTTCTTAGCCCACGAGAAGGTAAACCTTCCTCCCGACTCGAGCAACACACGACTAGTGCTCGTACACACACAACACCGGGTTATCGTCAATTTCGTTCACATTCACCATTTGAGTATAACAAATCTAAATTTATGCAAAAATACTAAACATAAATTAGATGCATAGAGACAATCTAGTTCTACTCAAATTCTACCATAGCATGCAGGTGCGACTAGAACACTGCTCGAGTCAACATAGCACTCCAAATAGTAATTCCCAAGCTAACATCCTATTTCACACTCCAACCAAAACAGTTTATTTGGAAACAACACAAATAGGAAAGCGCGCGCTCATGTGGGTGAAGTGGTGCATGAAGCGTGGAATAATGATGATGGCAATGAAAAATATAAGCAAACTTCTAGCATGCGGTGCAACTCGTACGCATAGTGGATAACACATTCTCTCCCCCAGACTTAATCTACACATTACATCACAAAACTGAAAGCTAAGAGGGAGAAGTGTTACCCAATGCTCAGAATTGAGCATACCGGAGGATTGGCGTTAATTTCGTGCACAATCCGCAGCATCCGCCAACACGAAGTACAAAGCACACCTGCAAACAGTACAACTAAAAGCAGCAAAAATAGATAAAAACTGAATTGAAAAAAGTTAGAAAAACAAAAACAGCAAGTCTGGGTTGTCACCCATGGAGGTGAACCAGTTCCTGCGAATAAGATTAAGCAAATGCGCACATAACAGAAGGGACGAAATATGAAAACAAAATTCACAAAACGATGCCCAGATGAGCATCCAGAATCAAAGCGTTATTATTACAACAAAATAAAGTAAGCTCATACGACTCGAAGAGACAAAAAAACAACAAGAACAAGATAAGACTGAGATTGGCCTGCACACGGGGTGGACAAATCACTCATCGTCACTGTCACTATCTAAAACAACGAAGGACGGCAGAGGTCTGGATGAGGATGCGGCACGGCCAGGAGGTGGGGGAATATTCAGTCCTCCCCGCAAGGCTTGCTGATACACGAAGTCCGTTGCCAATACTGGTTCGCTTCCAAGTCGGAAAGGCGCTGGTTGAAGCTTGGGACCTCCGGTGCTCGTGAAGAACTACCCTCCACCTTGTGTTTCCGCTCCGGCATGGATGACTGACGCCGCGGCTGCGGGAGGGCTATCTCTCAGTGAGTGGTCGGGGGCTCAGCCGGCTCTCCGTGCTCCTCATCAACTTGCCTCTCCCTAGGCGCATCACCTGGCATCACGACCACAAAACGCCTACTACTCTTCTTCCCCACAACCCGCAGTAAATGAAAGCTCACCATGGTGGCCCTGATGATGAAGGAGGGCGCAGTTACCTGCACCATCGGAGGCAGCTGACTCCAAACCCCCAATCCCTTAGCAATGCGAGTGATATAATATGCACCACCAATGGCACCAGTGAGACCGTAGGTGGCCTCGTGATGGAGGAAGAGAGCGAGCAAGTAGCCCAGATGCAAGGGCAGCCGGAATTCCATACTATATAAGCAGGTCAAATCTTGCCACCCCACGACATTCTGACTGAGAGCTCGGGCGACAAGAGAATGACTAAGAACGTGCTGCAGGTATCGGAGAGCAGGCGCGACAATCCAGGTGGATTTGCTCTTCCTGGCAACATACTCTTCGTCACGACCTGTGAGGGCACACCACGCAGCACGCGGGGTGACGTCGTCAGGGAAGGAGATACTCGTACTCGAAAAATCAATCACCGCAGCCTCCTCCTCAGTGTAAAAACCTGCGCTCACCGCCAACTAGGCAAGAGAAAGAGTGAAGACTCTCCCCATCATTCGGAAAGAACATTTTCCTGGACGTAGGCCGCAGGACAGCAACTCCCACTCGAATGTTGCGAGAAACTCCAATGTGAGCTCCCGGTAGCCAAGGTCATCACACTCAAACACCCTGCTCCAATGATCAAATGAATAACGAAGGCGGACTGCCTCCCCCAACTCGCCATTGTCACAGATAGAATTAAGCTCGTTCCAATCCACTAGACGTTGGGATAGAAATGGCTTCTCCTTTAGTGAGTTGTATCGCCGTGTGTGCGAATCCCTGGAAAAGGTGGCCATTCGAGCAAGGATCTGAGCTGGAGAGGCGGAGGGACGGCCAGAGCGGTGGTAGGACTTGGCGAAATGGCGAGTACTGGAACTCATGGTGGGATTAGGGCAAGGGAAGGAGGAAGAACCGAAATGGGCTCACCGGAGGGAGGGAGGACGCACGATCGGCGAGCACCCAGCGGAAATGGCGCACGAACTGTAGCGAGGGGACGACGGAAGCGAAGACCTAAGATGCGTACACAGGGCTCGGGCGAACCGGTTTTTATAAAGAAACTGGGCCGATCGCACGATCAATGATCGTGCGCGATAAATACTGCGCACGACCATCGATCGTGCGCGAAGGAAATTTTCTGGCGTCCAGCTTTTTCATGAAAACTGAATCCACCGCGCCCCATAAGCGTTCCAGGGTCCACCGAGCATGAGGGGCCAAACGCAGCCGTAATAAAAACTAATTTAAAGTAAGAAAATAGGGTAGAAAGGAGAACAATGCAAATACGAAGAAAAAGATTAATCCTAGATAACTGTTGGGCTACATGTCCCCCCAACGGGACTTATTTAAGAGTTTTAGATGTATATTAACTGATAGGCGTATGATAGTGAAAATGAACAGGTAACTATTCTAATACGCGTGTCGGTAGCGGGTACCGATACGGCGACAGAACAGTTACTCCTCTACACAAATGATAATACCTACTTAACGCAGGTAGAGGAAACGGAAGATAAGAAGAGAGGGGGGTATCCTCACTCAACTCACCAAACACATCCTTGCCTACCAAGGTATCGTCAACAGGGAGACAGCAGGAGGCGAAGGCAATGAGTGGAGCTTCCTCAACGGAGGGGGAGTAATCCTCCTCACATGAAAGGATGCTCTCATCATTGACTTGAGCAAAAAGCTTCAAGTCCTCCTGAAGTACCTGCGAAGATTCAACCTGCATAGACTCAGATGAAGGAAGGGGATCAAGAAATAAAGAGGACGAAAAACATAAATAAACATCAATTGGGGGAGTGATCCCGGTCTCACTCCCATCAGGTTGGGGAAGTAAAATAATGTTGGCATTGTCATCAATGCCGCAAGGTTCAGCGGGATCGACAGTGGCCATGCCCAAGATTTGGACTTCCTCCACCGGTGTTGAGGAAAGCTCCTCTTCACCTAGAAGGTTGTCCTCCTCCATAGGAGCAGGCATAACACATAAATCGCCAGCCTCATCCCGCGACACATCCTCAGCAATGTCGTCAGAGACGAAAGTAGTATGCACAACAGGGAGAGGAGTAGTGCTCTGATAAACGTCGAGCACCGATTCCTTACAAAGAATCGAATCCACTAGGGGTGGTGGATGCACTGGGAGAATAGGCTCAGCAATGTCGGTGCATAGATCAGCCGCACATCCGGTGACCGTATCCATGCCATTCCCTTCAAGATGTGAAGGTGACAAAGATACATAACCGGATGTTGAAGGTGTGCCGCCAGAGTTAAGAGTTGGGACGATCCGGATATCCGGCTCGTCATCCTCATCCAATTGGCGAAGATACTCGGCACAGTCCTTCAAGACATGATCAGTGCTCCGACAAAACTGGCACTGCCTAGCGGGCTTCTTTGGCACAGCGGGTGCTGAAGCCGAAAAGAAGTAAGACGGTAAAGGCTCAGCAGAGTAGCCATAAGACTTACGTGCACCATATGGAGTATCAGACGAAGTTGGTGATCCATATGCTGGGCTATAAGAATTATGCCTACTATTCTCCGTAGGGCATTCATCACTAGAGTGGGAGGTAGCTCCACACCAACGGCAACGGAAATTAAGATGTGCCCACATAGTGCGAAGATAATACGATTCAAAAATAAAAATGCTATTGTGCAAAATACTACACCTAACAAAAATTACTAAAGCAACCTAATTAAAACAGGAAAATGGAATAAAAAGAAATAAAACAAAGAAATGCAATTTACAAATGGAAGAGCTTCTCTCTCAGGTTCTCCCTTTCCAGAAAACTCACACGACTGTGCTCTCGGCAACGGCGCCAAAAACTTGATGGCGCAAATCTCACACACCGCTATAGGCGGTAGCTCGACTGCGACACGAAACGGCAGTGTACCGATCGTTCAAGTAATATAAAATGGGAATGAATCCCCAAGTATCGATCTCAAAAGAACACAGTAAGGTGGAGTTTATTATCGAGGAAGGACTTGAGATTGAAGTCCTTTCGAGCGGATGGATGCGGAAACGGGAGTTTTGGATTGTGGAAAATAAAGAGAAAATACTATAATTACTCCTATGCAATGCCGCTATGCAAAGCTTCGCACGGCGGGATGGAAGACAACGTAGGCCTTGAACGCGCTACTTCGTAAGGGCAGATGGACGAGTAGGCTAGCGGAATGAGGGTCGCCGGCACCTCTTCGACAAGCACGCCACTAGCAATTGCTAGGGCGGCACCGAACACGATGGTGGAATGGAAATTAGATGGGGGCGCACCTCAATAAGCACACATGAACTAAATGTTTCCAAATAAATGAAATAAACATTAAGCAATATTGTTCATAGCATACATCATCAAAATATAGAGGGAACTAGTTTATACAATCAACAACTTAGGGAAGGAAAAAGAGAGTAAAGGAGTCGACCACATCCGAAGCCTTGCCGAAGATTCACGGTTGGAATCGCTGGGTTGTCAATCCGCGTCCAAGCTCGGTCTTCAACTGCGTCCGAGGTAGAGGAGGGCTGTCACTTCCTCCCAATGGCTCGTCTTCTTCGTGACACGATCCAATCTCCTCCGATACACGACCTCCTTGCTCGATGTTGGCGATCTTTGGGCTAGAAACCTCTCCTTGGAGCTCAAGGATGATGGAGGAGGCCTAGGGGGTGGAAAACCTATGGAAAGGGCGAAAACGGCGGACTGAACGGAGTTCCCGATCGTGATCCCGCCCTAATTCGCGAACAGGATATTATAGGCGCTGAAACGAATACTGCGCACGGTCATTGGCGCACGACCAGTGGTCGTGCGCACTGGAATTCTGCGATCGTGCGCGCTGCCTGGAGGGAGCCTGAAATGAAAGAAATTTATAAAATACATGTTCGCACGACCAGTGAAGCACGACCAGTGGTCGTGCGCACTATCGTAAATGGTCGTGTGATAAGCCAGACAGAACTCATAAAATGGGCGTTAAGTGCGCACGATAAGTGGCGCACGACCAGTGGTCGTGCGCTATAGAGCCAGTGATCGTGCGCAGTGTTCCTGTATAGAATTATACCAGGAACACCTGCACGACTCCTGTTCCAGCATACAACACCAGTCTAGCCACTGAAGGTGGCACTTAACACTGCATGAAAACTAGTAACGAAGATGAACAAGAAATAACACCAAAACGGGCCTAGAAGTGCACTTAGCATGGAGTATTAAATAGGAATGAAAACATGTCTAAAGTAAAGTGCAAAGACTAGAAAATCGGCCCAGATGAGTCCATAAATGTGTATATAATTGGGACTCATCACATACCCTTTGATGAAACCAAGTACAGATGCATGATTGGATCCTTGCTCTATCTAACTGCAAGTAGGCCTGACATAATGTTTGCTACATGTGTCTGTGCTAGATATCAGGTGAATCCTAAGGAATATCACTATGTCTCTATCAAGAGAATCCTAAGATACCTAAAGGGTACATCAAATCTTGGCCTATGGTACCCTAGGAACAATGAGTGTGAACTGACTGGTTATTTAGATGCAGATTATGCAGAGTGCAAGGAAGATAGAAAGAGTACCTTAGGGACATGCCAATTCCTTGGTGGAAGACTGATTTCCTGGAGCAGTAAGAAGCAGACCAATGTGGCAATCTCGACAGCAAAATCAGAGTATATCTCTGCTGGGAGCTGTTGTGCCCAACTGTAATGGATTCAACATCAACTTGAAGACTACAATCTAAAGATGACAAAAACACCCCTGTTTTGTGACTCTTCAAGTGCCATCTTAATTGCTAAGAACCCTGTATCACACAGCAGGACTAAGCATATTGAGATCAGGTATCACTTCATCAGGGAGCATGTGGAAAATGAAGATATCACCCTTGAATTTGTCCCAACAGACAAACAAGTGGCTGATATATTTACAAAGCCCCTAGATGAAGCTAAGTTTAACTTCTTCAAATTCCAATTGGGAATGTTAAACTTAGAGTAACCCTCAACTTTACTATTTACTAATGCCTTTCTAGATGAGTGGTCTGAAAATCTCACAGGACCTTGAAGAATCATGCCTGAGCAAGGGGGAGCTTGTGCTACTTCTTGGTTAGAAAAGCAGAAGGCAAGAAGTCAGAAAGGCGGAGAAATGGTGCTCGAGTGGAGCTCAAGATGACCTTAAAGGCAGGGGGAGCAAGGAAGAGGCATCAAATCAAGGGGGAGCTACAAGCTTGATGTACTCCAAGAGTTCTGCAAAAGATAAGTTAAATCATTAAACAGTTCCATCTAAGATTATGATATTTAATGTCAAGTGAAAGTAGGCTTGAATTGAGATTCTGACTTCTTTAAATAGGGGGAGATTGTTGGGAATCTTGCCCACATGATTCCTGATTTGAAGAAGTCATCATATCAAGAGTACTTCACTTTGTATTTGATCGTACATCTAGTTCATAATCTCAGGAAAATATAAGTACATATCGCCGAGAAGAACAGGCGATATCGTCGACAATGCGTGCTTGTTGTCATAATGACGGGCAGAGCAGCAGCCGCTGAGAAGCGAAGTATTCGTCGACCACTGAGACATGGCGAGATCGTCGAACGAAGAATGCTGATTGTCGACTGCTGAGACATGGCGAGATCGTCGAACGAAGAATGCCGATTGTCGAACTCTGAGAAATGGCGATCGTCGAACGAAGGATGGCAAGTTCGTCGATCGCAGAATGCTGTTCGTCGAACGCAGAGAAGACACAGGACATCGTCGTGTGGAACTCATGTCATCGAGAGAACATATGATTATGACGACATGATGCAAGATGGAAGCTCATGACGACACTGTCAGAGAAAGAAGATCGTCGTATATACAGAATCACCAGGATATCTTGTATCGTCGAGATTCCACCATCAGAGGCAGAAGGAAGATCGCGACGACAAAGTCAGAGACAGCTTGTCATCGTAATGATGCAAATATCTTCAAGACAGGATTCAAATCGTGCAGACGTACTGTCAGCAGTTGATGCCGCCGCCTAATTTTCCAATCAGCGCGTGCACTTAATGAATCGAGGTATTAGCGCCTACTCCAAAAGAAATAAAGATATCTGCGCGTGCTAAAAAGGAATGGAGGTCTGACACATAAAGAAACTTTTTAGAAGACCATTGGGAGACATCGCAGTCTTATAAAAAGGATACATGAGGTTGCCCTAAAAGGTTAATCATCAAGAAAGAACTTGCGCACATAGCGAATCGAAAAATACAAGCGCCGCAAGAAAGAAAGAGAAAAAGAAGGAGCAGTCATCTTCATCGACTGCTAAGAAGCCAATCCTCATCTGGCTAAGAAACGATTTGAAGAAGAACTGTGCGCTCAAGATCGGATTCAGAACAATCTTCTTCAATCTTAAGGAGCTGATCTTCAACCGACTAGAGGTTCCGATCTTGATCCGGCAGAAGAAACATCTTATTATTGTATTTTCTTGTAAGGCTTGCGGGCCAAATTGTCTAGCTTGAGGGCTGGAGAGCTGTGAGGCTTGAGGGCCACGCTAGTGCACTTGCGGGTGCGACTTGTCGAGCTTGAGGGCTCTGGTGCAGTAGGGGCTTGCGGGCCTAGGCTATAGGCACAGGACTTGCGGGTCTGTGTTGTGTTGGGATTGAGGGCCTGAGTGTCGAGCTTGCGGGCTCGGGGGCAGTAAGGGCTTGAGGGCTTAGGATGTTGGGACTTGCGGGTCCGTGTTGTAAGGCTTGAGGGCCTAAAGCTTTTGGCGGAGTTTGCCGAGCCTAGCACACTGCTGGGTAGGCGTAGAGGGAAAGAGGACTACTCAAGACACCCCGTCTTGAGGAACCTCTATAGATTTTGTGTCGTCTGGTGTGACTTATTTGTGTGTTAATTTTGTGCATTGCTTGAATATTGATAACTTACACTAATAGATCAAAAAGTACCAAGATCACCTAACATCCCCCCCCCCCCCCTCTAGGTGAACGTTCCATCTCCAATAGAATACTCTTTGATGAAACCAAGTACAGATGTACGATTGGGTCTTTGCTTTACCTAACTGTTAGTAGGCCTGACATAATGTTTATCACATGTGTTTGTGCTAGATATTAGGTGAACCTCAAGGAATCTCATCAAACCTCTGTCAAGAGGATCTTAAGATAACTGAAGGGTACACCTAATCTTGGTCTATGGTACCTTAAGAACAATGTGTGCGAACTAACTGACTATTCAGATGCAGACTATGGGGGGTGCAAAGAAGATAGAAAGAGTACTTCAGGGACATGCCAATTCCTTAGAGGAAGACTGATCTCATGGAGAAGTAAGAAGTAAACAAGTGTAGCAATCTCCACAACAGAATCAGAATACATATCTACTGAGAGTTGTTGTGCCTAGCTGCTATGGATCCAGCATCGGCTTGAAGACTATAATTTAAAGATGAACAAAACACCCATGTTTTGTGATTCTTCAAGTGCAATCTCAATTGCTAAGAACTCTGTCTAACACAGCAGGACTAAGTATATTGAGATCAGGTATCACTTCATTAGGAAGCATGTGGAGAATGAAGATGTCACTCTTGAGTTTGTCCCCACAGACAAATAAGTGGTTGATATATTCACAAAGCCCTAGATGAAGCTAAGTTTAACTTCTTCAAATTCCAATTGGGGATGTTAAACTTAGATTAATTTTCAACTCACTTTACTTTTTATCACTGATCATTTATTGCTTAGGAGAAGGTCGGGCTACATGCTGAAGGAACCTCTCAAGAAAAGTTGAACATTGTCTAAGCCAAACAATCATCTGATGGTTATCTCGGTGACACAATCAGTTGTCTCGATGACATAATCAATTGTCTCGGCGACATGCAGTATATCTGAACGACAAATGGATCAAGTTGGAATGAAGCATAACGATGACATGTTTCGATGACATACCGGAGTATCATCGAAACAGGATACGACTACTAATATAACACGATACTGGATCGACAAATAGGTGGCTTCCGATGAAATATTAATCAATTCATCACTACAAACGATAAGGTATACGCATCTTCATCTACCTACACTGTAAATAGAATGAATGCTTAGAATAAAATTATGCTCTCATCTGCCCTAAGACATTCCTACGACAAACTTCTGTTCCGTCTCCGACAACTGCTACTTCTCACGATTCTTATGCAATGGCTCCCAATATAGAAGAGAGTCTAGTGATTTCCGGGTATGAGCTTCAGCGAGGAGGTTTCAACTCCTTCTCAGATGAAATAAGGTTTGTGATAGGGTTACTGGAGTCAGGAAGCCTCAAATATCTGCTGAGTGAACCTTGCGTCTTTCTCAACAGAGATCTCCTAGAATTCTATGGAGGGGCAAGATTAAACAGTTCAGAATCATCAGTGAAATCAATTGTGGTTGGGAAGAAAGTGAAAGTGTCTGCGAAGAGCCTGGGAAAGGCGTTGTGTCTGCCTCGGTTGAAGGAAGAAGAAGAAGAAGAGGATGAAGTGTCCACTGACGACATATCTGCAGGTTATGAGTGGTGTATGAAAGTGAGGCATTAGATCTTAGATTTACTCTAGAGGGGGTGAATAGATTATTAACAAATTTTAACTTATTTTATAGCAGAATTAAAATAGTGATATATATATGTGTAACAAAGTGAGTATAAAAATAAAAAATAAATCACACAGCACAGTACAGAAAGAAAAACACAATCACAGAAGACACAAGTGTTGGATCTGTAGGCGCCCTCAGAGGGGGGGTGAATAAGGGTTTAAAAAACTTTAAACTTTAATATAAACTTTTGATATTTTGGTCAAAGTTAAATCAAAAGTAAAGAGATAATGAAATTAGAAATGAAATCAATTTTATTAAACAAGAAAAGACATGATTATCATTTATAAAATTGATTACAAAATCTGATTTCAATGATGCTAGAAATCGAAGCGAATAATATGAAAACCCTTTTTGTTTTCTATATCGACTAGTATCCCCACGAACCGGTTGGCTTTAGCCGATCTCTCCCCAGATACGGCCTCAAGCTGCTCTAGCCAATCTATCACCAGAAAGGCCTCGAGCACCCCCTAAATCTACTTCCTAGACCCAATCGCCGTGTGGCGAATTCCTCCCTAAGTCCTACCTAGACCTAGTCGCCGTGTGGCGAATTCCCCCTAGTCCCCGCAAGGCCCTAGTCGCCTTATGGCGAGTTTCTCTATCGAACCAAAGATATAAAGGTTACAATTTGAAAGTAAAACAAAAACTAGAAACTCCCTCAAAAGTAGAACTTGATGTCGATGTAGATGCGATCGTATTGGTCTTCAAGTTCTTTGCGGTAACGAACGTTGACGGAGTTCTTCGGGCTGCTTGGGAAAGCTCTCACGAGTGCTCTGAAAATATGGCTTCAAATCATTCTGAAACAGCAAGCAGACAACAGAGGAGGTGCGCATCCTTTTATAGAATCAGCCACTACCGCCTGCAGTAGTACTACCGCCCCATGGTATCCATATTAGGCAATGAAGCACACTGATCGTGGTAGTTTAAGCAACATTTGAGCGC
Organism: Dactylorhiza incarnata; assembly: GCA_033032865.1. Classification (NCBI taxonomy): domain Eukaryota; kingdom Viridiplantae; phylum Streptophyta; class Magnoliopsida; order Asparagales; family Orchidaceae; genus Dactylorhiza; species Dactylorhiza incarnata. The sequence goes on along the minus strand of JAWHQI010000474.1, from coordinate 874,235 downwards.
CAAACACTAGTGCGCCACGGTAACGCTAATGCCTCGCCGTAGCGAGATATCCTTCCTTCAGCCACAATCTCCTTCCAAATCTGCTCCTCCATCAACTGCAGACGGGAGGTTTCCAAAAGGCTACCGCCGGGCTGTATACATAATGCGTCGCGATAGTACTTGCCAAAATAGCGTCCCTTCGACATTCCTTTTTCTCCACTGTTTCCTTCTCGTCAAATGTTTCCATTTATGCTAGCGCCAGCGGTAGTGCTAACGCGCCGCGGTAGCAATGCCTGGCATCAATTTTCGTCGATCGACATTTATTTTGGTCGAACACATTTCGTCGAATGCCATCTTCGTCGAACGCCGCTTTCATTTCGTCGACCTCCATTTCGCTGATCGCTAGCGCCAGCTGTAGTTCCAACGCGTCGCGGTAAAGCATGCATTTCGTCGAGCGTCGTGGTAGAGCATGCAGTTGGTTGAACTTAGGTTTCATTTCGTCGAACGCCAGTTCGTCGAACGCATCATCCATTTCGTCGAACAAACACTAGCGCCACTGACGCTACGCGGTAGAGTATTTCGTCGGGCGCATCTTCGTCAAACCGGCCTCACATTTCGTCGAGCGCAGCTTTCATTTCGTCGATCGAATACAAGAACCAGCGGTAGTTCTAACGCACCACAGTAGCAACAACAAAACACATTTCCATGGAGATTTGAAAGCACAGAATCTTGCATGCTATAAACACAAAACAAGTATGATCAAATACAATAGGATTTGTTATTGTCAAACCAAGAGATGCGGAAAGCATGTTCCAACAAACTCCCCCTTTTGATAATAACAAATCCCCTTAGAAAGAAATAATTCAATTGATAGGAATTTGTGTTTATAATAGAGAACTAACATAGATAGCATGAAAATTAGGCATGTTCAAATCCTCCCCCTAAATGAATTCTCCACCTAAGTGAATGCTCCCCCTACAACAAAACTTCCTATGAACTTGACTCCCCAAAACATGTTAATTTCTTTCAAATTTATTCTCCCACTTTTGGTATTATCAAAAGAGGGTGGAGAGGTAGTCCAACAAAAAGTGTGCAATAACTGTGTAGAGAGGGAATGATCATGATAAAGAGTGAAACGCTTAGGAAAAATACAATAGATAGGAGAGAAAAAGAAAGAAATATGAAGAATTTTTCATAAAGAAACCACTTGTTGGGACAACGTATTCATGATCGAGCGTACAAGTAGTAAAGTGGTGGAAAGCATGACGAAATACTTTTTTGAAGTGAACATCTATATAGGAATTGTGAAGCATAGTAGATGATTAAGAATTTTAGACATAACAAAATAGATGTTATAGCATTTTAAGTACACAAAATAATTTCAGTTGTAACATAGCCATATACTAGTTTTGAAAGGTATGCAATACATAGTTCTCATGGCATAGCGGAAAAAAATATGTAAGCATGATACAAGATATCAAGTTAAGATGGAAGAATACAATATTCTAAATTGAGAAAACAAGTACACTTATACATTGTATTGATCATGCAAGGCTATCTAGTGCATTTACTTAAGAATTTAGAGACTACATGTAGATATGCAATAGACTCCAATTCTCATGAGTAGAAGGCTTACAAGTGATAATGATGTGTACAAAATAGTGTTTTCGATAAAAGTATACATACGAGTTAATCAAAACACATGACATGTATAATGGAATAAACACAATAATATTGAACAAGCGTTTTTAGAGTTACCTCTTCCCACAAAGCTATATAAATTTTTCAATGCACATAATAAAAAAATAGTACAACTACCAAAGTGCTCTGCACACACAATGCTTATTAAGACTTATCGGGGTGCAAAGTAGTGTTTGGGGAATCACAATTATTATTTTAAATTTTAGTTATTTGTGATTCGGTGTACAAGAAGAAGTGGTGAAAAAAGGAAAATATTTGCAACAAGGCACTTTATAATTTTCTCCAAGGTGCTCAACCTCACAATGCTCATTAAGACTAATCAGGAGGGTGAGTAGTGCTTGGTGGAGTTATCTTTGTCAATTATTCAGTTGATTTTTTTTTTTGCTTAACAACAAAGGTCTCCGAATTCATCACTTGTATGTGCAAACAAAAGATTTTGGAAAGACATACTTCTTCAAAAAAACAGGTGCATGAAAAAGATTTTTACATGTGGTGTAGGTAAAACTAAGCATGCCTAACAATAATATTAAGTTGTTATACTACACAATCATGAAGGAGAAGATTAAATTCATATGTAGTATATCAAAAGGTGTGAGTGAAAAAATCATTTGCAAATATAAGTCATTTACTCATACATAGAGGCATGTTATGCAATACTACACATGATTTCTATAATCAATTTCAAAGCACTCATAAGATAGGGATCAAGGCATGATACAAAAAACAATGTTATTAAGATACTTGAAATAGAGAATGTAACATTGTATACATAACTTGGCAAGATAAACCATATCATCCTTGAAACATAGAAAATTACATCAGTTTTTTATAAATTTTAAGTTTTTCAAAAACAAAAATAAAACAAATAAAAAGCATGTTTTTGTTGTTTTGATTGGTTTTTCAATTTTGTAGTTGGTTTTGATATATAGAAAAAACAAAGCATGTTTATGGTTGGATTTTGATTTGTTTTATAGTTTTTTTTTCAGAATTTTAAAAGAAAATAACAGGAACTGAAAAATAAAAAATGAAAGAGAAAAACAGGAAATTCAGAAATGACCCACTACTGCCAGCGATACCCAGCTATCGTCGGGCGGTAGTGACAGAATTCAAATTTTTGGAAAAACGTAAAAATTTTCAGAATTTTTCATTTGAATATAGTTGTGCAGAATAGTGTCAATGTTAGTCAATACAGAAATCAGATATGTTTGGTCAAGAAAATACGAATTTTGGTCGAAAAAATAAACACCCATAGAAAAAGGTACGCTACCGCCAGCGATAGAGTTACCGCGCCGCGGTAGCCGCGTGAAATAAAAGGATTTGACCCAGTCAGATCTCATTTGGTCAAGGGTTTTGGATCTCATATTTTCCTTCGACTTCTACCGGCGTTAGAAGTAGGTAAGGATTTTCATTTGTTATTTTACTTTCTTTTATGGTTCATGTTGTTGGAGCATGCGTTTCGCACTCCTCCGGTTTGATAATAACAAAGTCCCGTTTGTATTTGATTCTATTTCTTATTAATGGTGTGCAGGTAACAGGTATGAGATGTTCACAATTCTGCTGGAGCTAAATTTGCGTGTATGAAAATTTCACTGTCGGAATTTTCCAACAGCTGATATCGCCCAGGCGACAGCAGAGAAGTTACAACAACTTCCCCCATAGCAACACGACGAGCGGCAGTTTTGCACTATCGGAAATCCGACATCGATGTCGCCTAGGCGACAGCTCGGAGGTTACAGCAACTGCACGCACGACAGCACTACGGTGGCAGTTTAGCGCTGTCGGAAATTCCGACAGTCGATGTCGCCCATGCGACAGCTCAGAGGTTATAGCAACTGCACGCACGACAGCACTACGGCGGCAGTTTAGCGCTGTCGGAAATTCCGATAGTCGATGTCGCCCAGGCGACAACGAATTTCTATAAATTGACTCCTTGTGTTCGTGCATTCCATGTATTGAGAATTCCAAGTCCCTTCCTGAGTGCATACAAACCAGAGAGCTCCAGAACCTCTTCAACTCCCATTTGTGTAAAGAAGGATTGAGATTGAAGACGAGATCGGGCGCGCTTCTACATCAACGATCATCTCAAGGCTTCAACCTTCCTTTCAGAGATCTGAATTTCTAGGGAGTTATTCTTTTCATATTGTATTTTCATTTTCATACATTTCATTTTGTATTGGTAGGGAAATCGTCGTCTTGCGTGCGGCGTCTAAGTCCTTGCGTGGCTTAGGAGAAAATCGCTTCCTTGTGCGGAGCGTCCAAGTCCTTGCGTGGCTTGGTAGGAAATCGTGGCCTTGTGTGCTACGTCTAGATCTTGGGAAGATCTAGAGGATAGGCTTGGGCTTGGTCTTGGGAGAGACAAGTGATAGCCTTCCGATCCTTGGGAGAAGGATTGGTAAAATCAAGATTATTGAAATTTATATTATCATATTTGTGCATTGATCTTAAGCATTGTTAAGATCATTTTATTGTATGTAAATTTCATGATTAATATAATTATTCTTCTTTCATTAATTGCAAATTTGTTTGCTTAAATCTTTATCTTAGAAATTTGTGTTTGGTTTAATACAAAAATTGCATTGGTTTAAAATTGTTTATAAGTAATTTTTTGAAAAGTGAAATCTGTTTAAAAAATTATTAAGTAAAATTCGTAATCTCTAAAAGGCCCTTATTCACCCCCCCCCCCCCCCCCCCTCTAAGGGCGTCACATGATCCAACAAGTGGTATCAGAGCAAGGTTACTCCAAAACGGTTTTACCACCGGGAGTAATGGCGCACAACGATCATGCGTTCGTTGAGGGGCAAGGCATAAGTAGACCACCTTTATTCACGGGCACAGACTATAATTATTGGAAAACACGTATGCGTTGTTTTCTAATTGCGCTAGATATAAAGTCTGGAATATGGTAAAATCTCGTTACACTTCTCCAACATATGTTGTAGGAGATGTAACTATGGATAAGCCCAAAGACAAGTGGGATGACAATGATAAATTAAAATGTAAGAACAATGCAAAAGTCATGAATGCTTTATTTTGCGCACTAGATCGCACTGAATTTAATAGAGTTTGTGCTTGTAATACTGCATTTGAAATTTGGAATTTGTTAGAAATCACTCATGAAGGTACTTCGCAGGTAAAGGATTCAAAGATATTTCAACTGGAGTCTGAATTTGAAAGGTTCAAAATGGAGGTAGATGAAGAGATTGATACGATGTACACACGATTCACAAAAATCGTGAACGACTCAAAGGTGCTAGGAAAGGTGTTCTCAAATGGAGACTGAGTAAGGAAAATCTTAAGATCACTTCCCCCGAAGTTCAATCCTAAAGTGACTGCAATTTCCGAGTCACATGATCTTAAGACCTTAAAATTAGAGAGCCTCATTGGGAACTTGAAAACTCATGAAGTTGAATTGAAAATTCAACAACAAGAGTATATGGAGCCAAGGAAGAAGGGATTGGCTCTAAGATCTAAGAAGGAAGAAACTAGTGATTCTGAGGAGGAAGAAGAAGATGAGGAAAGTTTATTTGTTAGAAAATTTAGAAAATTTATGAAAAATCCAGAGAGGAGGAATTCATTTAAGAAGTAATTTTAGAAGGAGACTTTTAGGAAGAAAAAAGGAAAGGGAGGCGATGAGGAGGAAGAGAGACCGCCACCGGAGTGCTATCACTGCAAGAAGTTAGGACACATCCGAAGCAAGTGTCCAAAGTACTTGAAAGAACTTAAAGAAAAGAAGCACAAAGGGTCGAAGAAGGTGTTGAAGGCGGAAACATGGGATGATACTACTTCTGAGGATGCAAGCAGTTCAGACTCAAGTAAAGAAGAGGAGGCCAACATGTGCTTAATGGGAAAGAGCATCATATCTGATGATGAATGCAGTGTCCAAAGCGACACTGAGGTAACTCCTCCAACCTACGATGAATTATTTTCTGAATTTTTAAAGACTTGCAAATTTTTTGAAAAAAGTTTAAAAGATAATGATCTTCTTAAATCTGAAAATGAAATTTTGCTTAAAGAAAACAAAAAATTGTTAAATGAAATTAAGACTATTGGAAAAAGAGATATTTCTTGCCAAGAGTGTGATCACTTTATGGGAAGAATTAAAGAACTTGAAGAATCTCTTTCCAAATCTCATTCTACAATAAAAATTCTTACTAAAAAGAATGAGATTTTAGAGAGAGATTTGAAATCTTCAATTTCCAAAGTCCATGAGGGAAAGAAATCTTTTGAACGTAGATGCGTAAATCTAGTATCTGAGAATACAGAAATGAGAAACCAGATTCATGACTTAACACTAGCCATGAAAAAATTTCGAATGGGTCGAAGATCACTGGATATGATCTTAGGATACCAACGCCATGGATCTAGAAGGTTTGGACTCGGATACACGTCAGGAAGCTGTCGCCCGGTGACAACCACTATAGCCGGCGACAGTGAAAAGTCCAGAAAATCTACTTTAAAAAATTCTAAAGTTAATGAATTGTCAAATACTGCATCCTCATCCAGTAAAAGTCTAGAAAAGTTATACTCTTCTAAATACATTACATGTGCCAAATGCAATAGATTTGGCCACACTACGGACTCTTGCTGGAAGGAAGGAAAAAGTAAAATTAAACAAATCTGGGTGCCTAAGGCTTCTACCTATACTATGGGTGGAACCACTTGGGTAACCAGATCTTTACTCACCTCTTCTTTCTAGGTGTGTTGGAAGGCTAAGGACAAAGAAGACGTGTGGTACTTGGACTCAGGTTGTTCAAAACACATGACGGGCAATAAAGAGAAGTTCCTTAGCCTGGAGATGAAGAAAGGAGGAGTTGTTACATTCCGAGACAATGGAAAAGGAAAAATCATCGGCATCGGAGTTGTGGGTAACGAAAATTTTTCAATTTCAAATGTTCTATTTGTAGAAAGATTAAAGCATAATTTGATTTCTATTAGTCAATTATGTGATAAGGGTTTAAATGTTTTATTTGAATCTTCTACAAATTTGTGCAAAATTATTAATTCCAAAATAAATGAAATTGTTTTTACCGCACCTAGATGTCATAATGTATATATGATTAAATTTCTTGATTTTTCAAATTCTACCTTAAAATGTTTTTTATCAAAAAATGATGAATTAGATTTATGGCATAGGCGACTTGGACATACTAGTGCCAAGTTAATTACAAAACTTTCAAAAGATAAATTAATTAAAGGTTTACCATTGTTAAATGGAAATTTATCTTCTTCACTATGTGTGCCTTGCCAAAAAGGAAAATTTTCAAAATCATCTTTCAAAAGTAAAAACATTATTTCTACCACTAGGCCACTTCAATTAATACATATGGATTTATTTGGGCCAATTGGAATTTCTAGCTTAGGAGGTAGAAAATACACATTTGTATTGATTGATGATTATTCTCGTTTTTGTTGGACTTTATTTCTAACCTCCAAATCCGATGCATTTTCAGAATTTTCAAAATTATGTTTGCGTATTCAAAATGAATTTGAGTTAAAAATTAAACGCATACGATCGAATCATGGAGGAGAATTTGAAAATGAAAAGTTTATTTCTTTTTGTACGGAGTTAGGAATTAAACATGAATTTTCCGCTCCACACACACCACAGCAAAATGGTGTAGTGGAGAGGAAAAATAGAACTCTTCAAGAGTTAGCCCGTACGATGCTATCTGAATTTAAATTACCAAAATCTTTTTGGGCTGAAGCGGTTAGTACGGCATGTTATGTAATTAATAGAGTAATGCTTCACCCTATTTTAAAATTAACTCCTTATGTATTAATTTTTAATAAACAACCAAATGTTTCTTATTTCAAAGTTGTTGGTTGTAAATGTTTTATTTTGAATTCTAAAGATTCCTTAGGAAAATTTGATGAAAAATGTGATGAAGGTATTTTTATTGGCTATTCTTCAACTAGTAAAGCTTATAGGATTTTTAATAAAAGAACAAAAATAGTTGAAGAATCTATTCATGTTAGGTTTGATGAGTTTGCTTCATGTGTAGAAAAGAAAATTACAGGAAAAGAAGATGAACCCCTTCCTTCGGTGGAGAATGATGATGAAGAACTTGGAGAAAATGAAGAAGAAAAAGAAGAAGAAAGAGAAGGAGAAAGAGAAGAAGAAGATAGAGAAGAAGAAGAAAGAGAAGAATATGTGCCTCCAAGTGAATTGAAATTTTCAAAGGATCATCCAAAGGAGCTTATCATTGGAGATCCGCAAAAAGGGGTTAGTACTCGTTCATCGTTACATGTTTTATTATCAAACCTTTGTTTTGTCTCTGAAATAGAACCAAAAGATGTTTCCACCACTTTAAATGATGAATTTTGGTTTTTAGCTATGAATGAAGAACTTAATCAATTTGAACGTAATAAGGTTTGGAATCTTGTAGAACGACCCAAAAATCATCCTGTCGTTGGAGTTAAAGTGGATTTTCAAAAATAAATTGGATAGTGAATCTAGAATTATTAGAAATAAAGCCAGATTAGTTGCAAAAGGTTATGCACAAATTGAAGGGGTAGATTTTGATGAAACTTTTGCACCCGTAGCAAGATTAGAAGCGGTTAGGATATTTCTTGCATTTGCTTATTTTAAAAGATTTGAATTATATCAAATGGATGTCAAAACCGCATTTTTAAACGGGTATATAAAAGAAGAGGTTTATGTAGAACAACCCCATGGCTTTGTAAATGAGAAATATCCAAATTATGTTTATAAATTAGATAAAGCGCTTTATGGATTAAAACAAGCGCCTCGTGCTTGGTATGATCGATTAACTCAATATTTATTAAAGCACGATTATAAAATAGGAAGTGCGGATTCTACACTCTTCATTAAGCAATTTGATCATGATTTAGTTATTTTGCAAATTTATGTTGATGATATTATTTTTGGAGCCACTAATGAAGAGTTGTGTAATTAAATAGTTCAAATTAGGAAAAATGAATTTGAAATGAGCATGGTTGGAGAACTTTCATATTTTCTAGGTTTTCAAATTACACAAAAACATGATGGTATTTTTATATGTCAAACCAAATATATTCATGATATGTTAAAAAGATTTGGATTTGAAAATCTAAAGCATGCAAACACTCCTATAAGTACTTCACTAAAATTAGGAAAAGATGAAAGTGGTGTTTCAATTGAATAAACCCTTTATAGAAGTATGATAGGATCTTTATTGTATTTAACTGCATCTAGACCTGACATTATGTTTGCCGTTTGTTTATGTGCTAGATTTCAAGCTAATCCTAAAGAGTCACATTTAAAAGCGGTGAAACGCATCTTTAGATATCTTATAGGAACATCTAAATTAGGATTATGGTATCCTCAAAATGATTCCTTTATTTTGCATGGTTTTTCAGATTCAGATTATGCGGGATGTTCTTTAGATAGGAAAAGCACTAGTGGCACTTGTCATTTTATCGGCCCTTCACTTATTTCATGGTCGAGTAGGAAATAGAATTCTGTTGCCCTCTCTACTACCGAGGCCGAATATATTGCACTAGGTAGTTGTTGTGCCCAAGCTCTTTGGATGTCACAAACGTTAGAAGATTTTGGCATACAACAAAGTAGTGTAGAATTAAAGTGTGATAATAAAAGTGTTATAGACTTAACTAACAATCCCGTATTACATTCTAGATCTAAGCATATAGATGTCCGACATCATTTTATAAGGGATCATATTAAGAAGGGTAATGTAAAAATCAATTTCATAGGAACAGATTCACAACTAGCGGATATATTCACTAAACCGTTACCGGATTCCCGTTTTTCTATGCTTAGGCTAGAATTGGGAATCCTAGACATTTCACAATGATTATATCACTACTTAAAAACATATAAAATTTTAAAAAAATCATCACAAAACTTATACATTTTAAAAAGAAATACTAAAATTTTAAATCAAACCATAGAATTTGAAATGACTTAACAAAAATTCACACATCATTAATATTACATAAAATTTGTTCCATAAAACAGTAGAATTCAACATAAGTTTAAGTTCATTAACAGAAAACGAAATCTGAAGAAGTTCACTGTCGCCCAGGCGACAGTGGATGTCGGAAAATTCTGACATCAATCAGAAGCAGCACCCTGATAAAAACTACTCAGAATCCTCATAACCAGCCCCGCTGCTCTCTGGACAGTCTTCTGGAGGTCCTCGTCTTACGGCCTTACCACGTCGAGTCTGCCTCACCGATTGGCGTGGCGGACTTCATCTGGAATTTTCCATTCGGCCGCTTCTTCTGGAGTAGGCTTTAACTTCAAACCTTTCACCAAAAATTTCATAAACTTTTGCATTCTACTACGATCCTTCTTCACTTCCTTCTTGTGATCCTCTAGTGAATCACGAAGATCATCTATAGACTCTCGTAGTGATCCTGCCCTAGGCATTGGAGGCTCTCTAATCTCAATTCTAGGATGGGCCTTTTTATGCGTCTTCTTCACTTTCATAGTACCCGTATAATATATCTCAGGAAAACAATCATCAAAATACGAATCTTGAACTATCCATCCATACTTCTTATATAGTATACGCTGAATTAAAGCCCCCATTGGCAGAGTATGAACCTTCACCCATTTTGGATGTTTTAATCTAAAAGCATACCGAATCTGGGAAAGTATGAAGTCCGCTACATCAAAAGATTCCTCCTCCATAATAAAGTATGTAATCAGCGTCAACTGTGCCGTGATACTCCGTGTATCTCCACTTTTTAACATAACTGAGTTCCTTAATATATCTTGGACTAAATATGCATCCGGAGTGAGTGACGAAACTTCAGTGGTTAGGGTCTTCTTTTGACTCCCATGTAAACTCATGTTTACAAGGGTCCAATCTCTATCCTTTCTATAGCTCTCCACTATATCCGACATATTTTCACTCATAAGAAGACCGAATTCCTCTCTAAGATCAACATGTGTTATTTCCACATGTTGACCCTGGATTCTAGATCTCACTCCCCCATCCAATTCAGTGTAACTCGGGTCTTCCAAATGATTATAAAATTCTCGAATAAAAAAGGATGAGAACGAATCAGCTGTGATTACTGAAATTATACCTGCATTCGCAAGACGATCATAGATATGATCGTGCTTTGGAGAATCAAATTCTACATATTTTGCTACTCCAATTATTGCTTTCTCCACCCCAGGGTAAACTTGATACGAACTATGCGCATCTTCAGACGTACTCCTTCGCGCTTTAGAACTAGAAGCCATTCTGCAAACATAACATAACAAAAATTAATTAAACAAGTTCTGTGCACTAGAACGATGTCGCCCAGGCGACATTGGCTGTCGGAAAATTCCGACAGTACTCCAGTGAACTTTTCTTTAAAATTCTCAACCACACTTCCAGATCTACTCAAACCCAAGCTATATTTATGTTAAAAATTAATTTTTTCTTTCTAGAACAAAACTACATCTTCTCACATATCCTTACTATTCATCTTCTTCAACCTTCTACAAAAGATAAATCTTCCATTTTTGAAATTAAACCATGTAAAACACTTACACCCCAAAAATACAACACTTAAACACAAAAATCACAAAATCCAAACAAGATCCACCAAGATCCACCAAGATCCACTTGATTTACACTAGATCTACACCTTTTATACACAAAACCTCAAAGATCTACACCATTAATCAAAGGTAAAATAAAAAAAAACATTTTTCATCTTCTCTCCTTTCCAAAATCACAAATCTCTAAAAGTTTTAAGTCCAAAACTTCAAAATCAAAAACCCCATACCTTATATCTAGGGTTATCGCAGAAATCCGACAGCTTCCTCTCGTCCTTAAGTCCAGGAAATGATGCACAATAGGGTTTGACTCAGTCTAAAGCCGTATTTATATTTTTAGCTGTCGCCCAGGCGATGGTGACTGTCGGAAATTTCCAACAGCTCCCGATTTGCTTAAATTTTCAGTTTTTGGTCCCTTTGATATTTTCCAATAGTTATATGTCTTTATTAATGCTACAACTCATGAATTGATGCCACACCATGTGCTTTTTATTTTGTTTTTTTTTTTAAATGGCTCTTACATGATTATATGATTTCATTTCCAATCTATCATCGTATTGACACTCCTACTTAGTTGTTTAGACCATTGGAAATTGTTTTCGCGTGCCACTAAGTATGAGAAATTGCTTATATATAATAATGAACTATCACGTTCACTTCTTTTGATCCATACATATGTCTTTCTATTTAATATATACATGAATCATATTTGCTTTAACATAATACAATAGCACTTCATAAAAACTACTTTCAACCTTGATTTGTTAGCACAACCAAATATACACCATCTTCTGCGATTCAAGTGAATTCGGAGATCCTTGGTCAATTAAAAAATTATAAATATCTCAAAATTAAGATATCACAAAATATGTGATAAAAAAATTTAAATTAAAGACAAGGATACTCCACCAAGTACTACTTACCCTCCTAATAAGTCTTAATGAGCATTGTGAGGTTAAGCACCTTAGAAAGAATTGTAAAGTGTCTTGTGCAAAAGAAAACGGGTATTCTATTCTTCTTGTGCTATATCTTCAAGGTCAAAGTTGTCTTTATATGCTTCTATTATGTTCTCAATTCCAATGATCATGTACATTAAATAACTTCATATGTTTGATCTAAGTATCACATGTACACATCATTATGTTATATAAACATTCATCTCATGAGAATTGGACCGAAAATATTCTAAATTTCTGTACACTATTGTGTCTTTCTATGATACTTTCAAATGACCTTAATCATGTTCAAGTTATTTTATTTTATTACTTCATATGTCTATACCGTCTCTTCATGAGTTTATTTAATACTATGGCATATTACTATTACTTCGAGACCTTCAATCATTTTCCCAACAAGTGCTTCCGCTTACTCTTATTTTCTACATTCTATCTCTTCCCTTAAGAACTACTCATTTATCTCATATTATCTTTTGCTAATACCAAAAGGGGGAGAATTAAGTATATTCAAGAAATCAAACAACTATTACACCTAAATATTCCACCTAAACAATACATCATTTCAACTTACTTTAACATTTAGAGGGAGCATTAATTTAGGGGGAGAATTCATTTAGAAGAAGCATTCATCTAGGGGGAGATTATTTATTGTAAGAGGAATATATCATGTTATTTTTGTGCACACACCATATGTTAAAAATCAACAACCTAAATAGACATGATTTCTTTTTTATACGGATTTGTTATTATCAAAAGGGGGAGATTGTTGGAGCATGCGTTTCGCACTCCTCCGGTATGATAATAACAAAGTCCCGTTTGTATTTGATTCTATTTCTTATTAATGGTGTGCAGGTAACAGGTATGATATGTTCACAATTCTGCTGGAGCTAAATTTGCGTGTATGAAAATTTCACTGTCAGAATTTTCCGACAGCTGATGTCGCCCAGGCGACAGCTGAGAAGTTACAACAACTTCCCCCACAGCAACACGATGAGCGGCAGTTTTGCACTGTCAGAAATCCGACATCGATGTCGCCCAGGCGACAGCTCGGAGGTTACAGCAACTGCACGCACGATAGCACTACGGCGGCAGTTTAGCGCTGTCAGAAATTCCGACAGTCAATGTCGCCCAGGCGACAGCTCGGAGGTTACAGCAACTGCACGCACGACAGCACTACGGCGGCAGTTTAGCGCTGTCGGAAATTCAGACAGTCGATGTCGCCCAGGCGACATCGAATTTCTATAAATTGACTCCTTGTGTTCGTGCATTCCATGTATTGAGAATTCCAAGTCCCTTCCTGAGTGCATACGAACCAGAGAGCTCCAGAACCTCTTCAACTCCCATTTGTGCAAAGAAGGATTGAGATTGAAGACGAGATCGGGCACGCTTCTACATCAACGATCATCTCAAGGCTTCAACCTTCCTTTCAGAGATCTGAATTTCTAGGGAGTTGTTCTTTTCATATTGTATTTTAATTTTCATACATTTCATTTTGTATTGGTAGGGAAATCGTCGTCTTGCTTGCGGCGTCTAAGTCCTTGCGTGGCTTAGGGGAAAATCGCTTCCTTGTGCGGAGCGTCCAAGTCCTTGCATGGCTTGGTAGGAAATCGTGGCCTTGTGTGCTACGTCTAGATCTTGGGAAGATCTAGAGGATAGGCTTGGGCTTGGTCTTGGGAGAGACAAGTGATAGCCGTCCGATCCTTGGGAGAAGGATTGGTAAAATCAAGATTATTGAAATTTATATTATCATATTTGTGCATTGATCTTAAGCACTGTTAAGATCATTTTATTGTATGTAAATTTCATGATTAATATAATTATTCTTCTTTCATTAATTGCAAATTTGTTTGCTTAAATCTTTATCTTAGAAATTTGTGTTTGGTTTAATACAAAAATTGCATTGGTTTAAAATTGTTTATAAGTAATTTTTTGAAAAGTAAAATCTGTTTTAAAAATTATTAAGTAAAATTCGTAATCTCTAAAAGGCCCTTATTCACCCCCCCCCCCCCCCCCCCTCTAAGGGCGTCACATGATCCAACAAGTGGTATCAGAGCAAGGTTACTCCAAAACGGTTTTACCACCGGGAGTAATGGCGCACAACGATCATGCGTTCGTTGAGGGGCAAGGCATAAGTAGACCACCTTTATTCACGGGCACAGACTATAATTATTGGAAAACACGTATGCGTTGTTTTCTAATTGCGCTAGATATAGAAGTCTGGAATATGGTAGAATCTAGTTACACTTCTCCAACATATGTTGTAGGAGATGTAACTATGGATAAGCCCAAAGATAAGTGGGATGACAATGATAAATTAAAATGTAAGAACAATGCAAAAGCCATGAATGCTTTATTTTGCGCACTAGATCGCACTGAATTTAATAGAGTTTGTGCTTGTAATACTGCATTTGAAATTTGGAATCTATTAGAAATCACTCATGAAGGTACTTCGCAGGTAAAGGATTCAAAGCTATTTCAACTGGAGTCTGAATTTGAAAGGTTCAAAATGGAGGTAGATGAAGAGATTGATACGATGTACACACGATTCACAAAAATCGTGAATGACTCAAAGGTGCTAGGAAAGGTGTTCTCAAATGGAGACTTAGTAAGGAAAATCTTAAGATCACTTCCCCCGAAGTTCAATCCTAAAGTGACTGCAATTTTCGAGTCACATGATCTTAAGACCTTAAAATTGGACAGCCTCATTGGGAACTTGAAAACTCATGAAGTTGAATTGAAAATTCAACAACAAGAGTATATGGAGCCAAGGAAGAAGGGATTGGCTCTAAGATCTAAGAAGGAAGAAACTAGTGATTCTGAGGAGGAAGAAGAAGATGAGGAAAGTTTATTTGTTAGAAAATTTAGAAAATTTATAAAAATCCAGAGAGGAGGAATTCATTTAAGAAGTATTTTAAGAAGGAGACTTTTAGGAAGAAAAAAGGAAAGGAAGGCGATGAGGAGGAAGAGAGACCGCCACCGGAGTGCTATCACTGCAAGAAGTTAGGACACATCCGAAGCAAGTGTCCAAAGTAGTTGAAAGAACTTAAAGAAAAGAAGCACAAAGGGTCGAAGAAGGTGTTGAAGGCGGAAACATGGGATGATACTACTTCTGAGGATGCAAGCAGTTCAGACTCAAGTAAAGAAGAGGAGGCCAACATGTGCTTAATGGGAAAGAGCGTCATATCTGATGACGAATGCAGTGTACAAAGCGGCACTAAGGTAACTCCTCCAACCTACGATGAATTATTTTCTGAATTTTTAAAGGCTTGCAAATTTTTTGAAAAAAGTTTAAAAGATAATGATCTTCTTAAATCTGAAAATGAAATTTTGCTTAAAGAAAACAAAAAATTGTTAAATGAAATTAAGACTATTGGAAAAAGAGATATTTCTTGCCAAGAGTGTGATCACTTTATGGGAAGAATTAAAGAACTTGAAGAATCTCTTTCCAAATCTCATTCTACAATAAAAATTCTTACTAAAAAGAATGAGATTTTAGAGAGAGATCTGAAATCTTCAATTTCCAAGGTCCATGAGGGAAAGAAATCTTTTGAACGTAGATGCGTAAATCTAGTATCCGAGAATACAGAAATGAGAAACCAGATTCATGACTTAACACTAGCCATGAAAAAATTTGGAATGGGCCGAAGATCACTAGATATGATCTTAGGATACCAACGCCATGGATCTGGAAGGTTTGGACTCGGATACAAGTCAGGAAGCTGTCGTCGGGCGACAAATTCGTAATCTCTAAAAGGCCCTTATTCACCCCCCCCCCCCCCCCCCTCTAAGGGCGTCACACGATCCAACACATGTTAGTGATTCAAACTAGGATCTAGCGGATTTGAAGGAATTTCATGGCAGTGTAGTCATAGGAGGATGTTTGACAACTTTTTCAAGTCATTTTGGTAGATCTATGAGTTATTGTTTGAGTATTCATGTTAGATTAATTGAAATATCTCAGATCTTGAATTTTTGAGCGTTTCTGAAATGAATTGGAGGATTTTTTTGGTGGATTCGAAGGAGGAAGACGAATAGTAGTTTTGTCAGCTACCGCACGACGGTAGAATCTACCGCGCTGCGGTAAATCTCCTGTCCAGATTTTGATGTTTTTCCTTCAATTTTATTTTGTTTCAGATTTGAGAATGGCTTCCTCCAGTGGTCATGCTCGACGATCTAACGTAGATCGGAATCGAGTGGGTGGTAATATATTTCCCGGTATTGAGGATGCTACCATCGGAGTGTCTATGACAGTGGGGGTTGAATTACCTGTTCATGCGCATATATATGAATATTTGGCTGATGCAGGTGTTCTTTCAGTGATCATAGATGATAACTTTTCTTCGGTTTTAGTAAAGGAATTTTACATGAGATTGGAGGATCCGGCTCGGACTGATCACCAAGGAGGAGTACGTTCCTATGTCCAGGGTCATGAGGTAGCAATAACTCAGGAAGATTTACGTGGGGAGTTTGGTCTAGAGTGAAGTAGTAATCTCTTGGATATTGTAGAGAGGTTTCGAACACTTCAGAACTAGACTCGAAAAAATGAAGTGTTGCATGGTCAAGAAGGTGTGGAGGATTTGATTTCATCAGTTGCAACACTAACTCCTGACGCATACATTATCCAAGAGATCCTACGACGTACGATCATGATAAAGGGGGGAGATACAAGGATGATCACATCGCAATTGAGTATGGTCAATTACCATATTTTAGAAAAATTTCAGTTTGATATGGAAGATTTCCTACTATCAATGATCCGATATACATATAAATTGAAATATTCACAGCAAAAACGATTGAATACTCTTCCGTTGGGAGGAATAATTCAACGAGTTGTATACAAGAAATGTCGGTCTCTCAATAGGGAGGTTTATCATCTTGATTGTCGGCCAGCCAGATTATCTACCCTATTAATTCATCCTCCTCGACAAGAAAGGGCTCCATCTCCACAACCACCAGTTCGGTAAGGTGGCTCAATGAGAGAGACCCAGCGAGAACAACAGGAGCTAAGGGAGCAGGGAGCAGCCATAAATAGTAAAGTGAAACGAATGTCGAAGAAGATATCCAGTGTTGAGAAGATGGTACGGAATATAATGGTGGCACTCAAGCTGACTCCATCACCGACAAGAGAAGAGAGTCCTGAGGAGGATCACCCACGACGATTGGTTCGTCGGAAACGACGTGGAGGTGATGAAGGGGAGAGCAGCTGTATGGGAGCTGGAGATTGAATAATTTGATTTTATTTTTGTAATAATACAGGTTTCAGAAACAGCAAGACACACTTCTGTTACTACCACGCAACGATAGTTCCAGCGCTGGAATTAGTACCAGCGTACTATCTGGGTTCATGTTTTTCATTTTGAACTAATTTCTGGCTTATTTTAAGTGTTCTTTTATGCTTATCTTGCTGAAGTAGTTTACAGATATCCTGTATGGTTATGATTTTTTTTTACTTCATAGTTTGATAATGATTTTGGTTAAGCATGATAGGGGCAAACAAATTATGCAAGTATAATAGATAAGCAAAACTTGCGCATTTTATAAATTTAGCCTAATACCCCTAAAAACACCTTTTAAATCCATTTTGACACTTATTTCATTTAGTCTTAATAATATCATATGACAATTTTAGTTTTTCAAATTTTATAAGACTTTTAGGAAATGGATTTAGAAGGATAAAAATAAAAAGGATAAGTAGATCACTTGAGATTTATTTATGAATTTTGGTCTAATATGTGAAAGTCATATCACAAGTTATATAAAGTGATCATATCATGATGGTTCAACAAAAAAAGGAAAAATAAACAAAAAAATAGGTTAGGCATATCATGAAGTAGAATAATGATATTTCATTTTTAGTTGATTTCTACTTCATGCAAGTGATTGGATACTAATGAATGAGAGATTTAGGTATCCAAAGAGGACCGGGTGTGACGGTTCCTTTGGGTACCCAAATATATTGTGTTTGCTTTTGGGGAGATATGATCTAATGGGCCCTTTTGATTTGAGTTTGTGTTTCATCTTTAACTTTGGGCCGCCATTCAAACCTTGATTTAATATTGTTTTTATTTGTCAAATTTCCATGATGATTTTGCAAAACCTTATTTATAGGAAACTTGTTTATCTTTAAGTTTATGTTGGGAGAAAGATGATGTTGTAAATGATAATGATTTGGAATTTTATTTTCAAGAATTTGATATTTTTCATTTCCTTTGTAAGGCTTGGACATATTATGAAAATTCACATTTAACTTTCTTTTGGAATTTGCTTGAAATTGTTGATTTATGTGTTGAGAATTTTTCTTTATAATTTCCTTAAGCAAGTTAACTTTTGTTTCCAATTCATAATTTTTAGCTTTGAGTTCATGTCTAGCTTTATTATATGTCATTGTGCTATTTTTGAGAGTGGATACGATAGACTCAATATGATTGTTATATTCATTTCTAAAATCATCAAAAGTTTCATCCATCTCTTTAATTTCAATTTTATAGTTTTTGCACATATCACAATTATTTTTTAACGATGAATTTTCTAAAGACAATTTTTCATTGCGTTCGTTTACACAAATAAATTCCTTTTGAAGTTCCTTGTATTTTTCTTTAATATCATTACAATCAAAACATGATGTAGAGTTTTCAAATGAAGAGCATGATGGAGATACAAACATTTCATTTTTGGATTTTACATTCGCATTTGCTTACAAGGTTTTATTTTCTAAACGTAGTTTTGCATTAGCCATTTTTAGTTTTTTAATCTTACGTTTAGTAGTTTGTAGTAATTGCAATGTAGAAATAGAGGTACAAAAAATAGAATTTGATTTCCTTACATTGCTTTCGGGAGAGGCACGTTTTGAACATATAGTTTCTTTGACATCTTTTTGGCACTCCTCTTCCGAAGACAGTACTTCTTCTTCTCTTCCATTTGATGTGTGCTCCATTGATTTTTCATGAGAGGAGCATTCTTGAAGACTTGTGCAAGCTTGCATATTCTCCGGTTCTTGTGATTGTTCCATACCTGTAGAAGGAGAATCATAAGTTCTTTCAAGAAAATACCAAATCTCATATGTGGTAGGTAACGTATAAATAAGTTTGAAAATATTTTGGTCTAACGCACAAAATATACTATTCATAGATTTTGCATTTACAACAATTTGGTTTCTAGTTAGTATGCTAGATGGCTTTTCAATAATAATATTCCAAACTTTTTCGTCTAAGACCTTAAGAAAATTTTTCATTAATATTTTCCACCCTTTATAAATTTTACCCATAAATAAAGGTGGTGATAATACTTTTTCATTTATATTAAAATTTTCTCCACTAGTAGAAGCGAGATCATGATCAAGAGACGCCATTATTCCCGGTTGTTAAGCCGATTTGGAATAACCTCCCTCTGATACCACTTGTTGGATCTGTAGGCGCCCTTAGAGGGAGGGGGTGAATAAGGGTTTAAAAAAACCTTTAACTTTAATAGAAAACTTTTGATATTTTGGTCGAAGTTAAATCAAAAGTAAAGAGATAATGAAATTAGAAATGAAATCAAATTTATTAAAAAAGAAAAGACATGATTATCATTTATAAAATTGATTACAAAATCTGATTTCAATGACGCTAGAAATCAAAGCGAATAATATGAAAACCTTTTTTGTTTTCTATAATGACTCGTATCCCCACGAATCGGTTGGCTTTAGCCGATCTCTCCCCAGATACAGCCTCAAGCCGCTCTAGCCAATCTATCACCAAAAAGGCCTCGAGCACCCCCTAGATCTACTCCATAGACCCAGTCGCCATGTGGCGAATTCCTCCCTAAGTCCTACCTAGACCTAGTCGACGTGTGGCGAATTCCGCCTAGTCCCCGCAAGGCCCTAGTCGTCGTGTGGCGAGTTCCTCTACCGAACAAAAGATATAAAGGTTACAATTTGAAAGTTAAAAAAAAACTAGAAACTCCCTCAAAAGTAGAACTTGATGTCGATGTAAATGCGATCGTATTGGTCTTCAAGTTCTTTGCGTTCACGAATGTTGACAGAGTTCTTCGGGCTGCTTGGGAAGGCTCTCACGAGTGCTCTGAAAATACGGCTTCAAATCATTCAGGAACAACAATCAGACAACGGAGGAGGTGCGCGTCTTTTTATAGAATCAGCCACTACCGCCTGCGGTAGTACTACCGCCCCGCGGTATCCACATTAGGCAATGAAGCACACGGATCATGGTAGTTTAGGCAACATTTGAGCGCCAAACACTAGCGCGCTGTGGTAATGCTAACGCCCCGCGGTAGCGAGATATCCTTCCTTCAGCCACAATCTCCTTCCAAATATGCTCCTCAATCAACTGCAGACGGGAGGTTTCCAAAAGGCTACCGTCGGGCGGTATACATAACGCGCCGCGATAGTACTTGCCAAAATAGCGTCCCGTCGATATTCCTTTTATTGGATCGGTAGGCGCCCTTAGAGGGGGGGTGAATAAGGGTTTTAAAATCTTATATTATATTTTGAAATATTTGCGTATGATAAGGGATCAAAATAGTGATTTTGAATAAAGATCTAAATTGTTTTATAATGAAGGAGAGGATAGTAAACAATTTAGAGAAATGAAGATCAAATCAATTTTATTACACAAAGAGAGACATGATTATTATTAATAAAATTGATTACAAAATTTGCTTTCAATGACGCTAGAAATCAAAGCGAAATATGAAAGACTCTTTTTGTTTTCTATACCGACTCGTATCCCCACGAACCAGTTGGCTTTAGCCGATCCTTCCCCGGATACGGCCTCAAGCCGCTCTAGCCAACCCTTCTCCGCATATGGCCTCGAGCACCCCCTAGAACTACACCCGAGACCTAGTCGCCAACACGAGGCGAATTTCAGCTCTAAGTCCTACCCAGACGTAGTCGCCAAAACGAGGCGAATTTACTACACGATTTAAAAGAGATGGATAAATGAAACAACAACAATATAAAAACTCCCTATATGGATCTCTTGGAGAAGTGGACGAAGGCCCATAGAGTATGATCGTAGTCGATGCGGTCTTTCGTCACGATGATAACGTGTGTTGAAATCTTCTCCACGGATCTCCTTAAGCCTTTATGGATTTGTGGGAGTATCTCTCTGAAACTTCCTCTCTATGCTGTGGCACGAAGCTCTGGAATTTTGGATCTCAAGAGGATGAAGAAGACGGATCCAAGGGGTCCATTTTATAGCCTTAGCGCTAGCGCCTGCGCTATCGCTACCGCCGGCGCTATCGCATATTAGGACATATTCTGCGCGGCAGAATCTTCAATCCGAGGAAACATTTCTCTCTTGCCTTCTGTGCTCCGTGCTACCGCCTGCACTATCGGTTACCGCCAGGCGCTATCTCCTTCTATATGTGCTCCCAGAATTATGCTATTCATCGCTAGCGCCGGGCGCTAGGTACTACCACCGGCGCTAGTGGGAATGTTGGATTTGATGGCTCAAATTTGGGGCAACCTTCTTATGTAATCCTTGATTCATATGGACTTTGTTTTCCTGCACACTTAAACACACATGATCAAATACACATAGGATTTGTTATTCTCAAACCTAGGAGATGCGGAAGACCATGTTCCATCAAACTCCCCCTTTTGATAATAACAAATCCATTAATGATAAATCAGAGCATTAATATATAAGCATGATGAAACTTACTTGTGTGTGTGTGAGAGTGATGACATAGGATAATTATCAATTTTAGCATTTAGAATTGCTCCCCCTAAATACATGTTCCCCCTAAGTGATGCTCCCCTAATATGTAAGCTATCATCTTAATTAATCAAGTTAGTTGCTATTATCTTAATTAATCATGTTAGTTTTCCATTTTGATAACGGATTATATTTATCATGTTAGTTCTCCCCCTTTTGTTATTAGCAAAAGTGGGTAAAGGAAGCAAGCGCAGAAAAGTTTGGATAAGAAGGCATGATCGAGCTTTTAGAGAGAAGGAAATAATAAGGAGTTTTAGAAATATCAGAGTTTTTAAGAGTATAACATTTTCCAAGTATTATCATGTTGGTTCATCCCCTTTATATAAGAGTTTTAAGCATAAAAAGGTAATGATTTCCAAGTAACCAATCTACCCAGATAATATGTCTACACCCTAGCCTCGTACTAAGTGACGGATGGTCATGAGGAGCTGTATACATGCCGTAGGTTGGGGTGTTAGTCCCATATGAAAACACTAGATAAAACTCACCCTAGCACTCTTTCCCCCCAGTGCCTCGCAAGGCCCCACTGGAACCCTCCCTGGTTAAGGACAAGACATGACATAGAGGTCAGGTTATCTAATGTCTACAACCCTACACCCCCGCTATGGTGAGATATGTAATCATAAATAATAGTTATTGGAAACATTAATCATTTAATGCTAATGATACGTTCATAGCCTATGGTTTATATTTTTATTTCAAATTTTTAAAGAAAAAAGTCACAGAGCTAATTCGAAATCCATTAATAAATCAGAGTTTTAGTATTACAATATTTTCATAGAAATAAATCAGATTTTTTAGCATAAAAATATTTTGTTTAAAGCAACCAATATAAAGTTTACTAAGCAAGTCTACCACTTGTTGAAAGAAAGGAATGTTAAGATTCAAGTGAGGATGCACACAAAATAAAAGACTTTAAATAAGCATGAAAGTGCAAGGTAAAACAATTATATGGTTATGATGCGGAAGACTTATCGAAATACAAGAAACATCTTGTTGTAATCAATGATGATCCATACAAAGATATATGAGTTAAATTTCATAGAGAAGATGTTTTTGTAAATCATTGTTCAATTAAAATCTTTAAGTTTAACAATAAAGTAACCAAGCAAAAATAATGTTATCAAAAAGAGATTACTACAATGTTATTTTAATTCACAATTTCAAAACATACCAAACATTGTAGAAAACATGCTAGGTTATCTAGTGCATTTCATAAATAAAGAGTAGTATAGAATTAGCATTAGGATCCAATACTTATGAGAAGAAGTGTTATGGAAGATAATGATGTGCACATAAGTGTATTTTGAATAGAGTAAACAAATGTTTTAATAAAAAATACAAGAAATATGTAAAGTAAAGAGCACAATAAAACACAAATAGTTTTATTTCCACAAACTTCAATGCACAAAAAATATACAATTACCAAGGTGCTTTGTATGCACAATGCTCATTAAGACTTATCAGGGTGCAAAGTAGTGCTTGGGGGATCACATATTTTATTTTATTTTAATGTTGAGACTAGTGATCCGGTGTACTTAAGAGTAAGTGGTTTTTATTTTAAAAGAAAGATATGGTTTGCACAAGATACTTTACTATTCTTTTCAAGGTGCTCAACCACAACGTTTATTAAGACTTATCAGGAGGTTTAAGTAGTGCTTGGTGGAGTTATCTTTGTCGCTTTATTTTATGATTTTTGTTTTGTACAAAGTTCTCCGAATACACTTATTTTGCAAACCAATATAATTTATGAAAACATGACCACTTTTCTTAACTTTTAAAAGTGCAAACAAAGGTTGTGTAGGTAAGATACTTGTGCAGTATTAATTCATTGTACTATTACAAAACATACACAAGCATTCTTAGATTAAAAACATATGTAGACAATGCCAAAATAAGTGAGTGAATAAATACCATTATCAAACATAAAACATGTACTCATACTTAGAGGCATGCTAAGCTTGGTTCTACACAGGTTTTTATTATAATTGGTGCACATATGAGTAGATATATCAAAGTATGATAAAAACAATGTTCAGAGTAGTTTGAACCGATGAATTGCAACATTATAAAAGTTCTAAATAATAGATTAAATCATGCTTGATTTTCACAATAAAGTCCATACAGTATTTTTGATATTTTTAAAAAAATTTGATTTAAAGTTTGAACTCTTAAAATTGATCTTGGACTTGTCGAGGTCTACCCTGTGAGGGGTTCGCCCAGTATTAGGAGATGTGATGGGATGATAGCCCAAATCTCCCTTTCGCAAGATACATGTAAATAGAAAAGTTAAGTTCAAAAGATAATTTTTTATACTTGTTTTTGTTTTATATTTTTGTATTTAATTTTTGCATATAGAAATAGAGATCAAACAAATAACCAAAGAAAGGAAGTAAGAAAAATATTTTTTGTAATTTGGCTTTTGTAATTTTGTATTTTAAGTTTTCAAAAATCAATTATAGACATAGATGCAAAAATGAGTAGTTCATGTAAAATAATATATTTTTAGTGATTTTTCAGAATATTAAAATTACAGAAAATTGGACACTTGAGCTAGCGTTGGCGTTAGATCCTAGCGCCTACATTAGCTCACAGAGAGTGCTTATTTTAATCATATGACCTAGATTTTCTTTGATTTCACTTCCGATTTTGCTTAATTATGTTTGTGCAATGTAAGACCTGTCTAATGAAGTGAAGAGACGAGAAGAAATTGCAAAAAGTTGCGGAAGTTAAAATTTTAGAACATGAGTACATATTCAATAAAGCTCTATATTCATTAAACCTTAATGCTTGAGTTTTGCACAACCATTTAAGCTTAATATTATAGGATATGCAAACAAAGAAGACATGTTTGAACAAAATAGATATGCACTAATATTCTTTAGGTGACAGTGTTTTGAGATTAAAGCTATGCCAAAGTATGATAATGTTTCAACTTATTGACCTAGAATGAAGTGAAGATTTTATTTGATTTGATATCAAGATGATTCAAAGGTCTAAACTAGAAATAAATCACAATACACACATAATACACCAACCATGGTATGTAATTATAATATCAATTGTCATCAATTAATATATCAATTATAATTCACATAATTGTTATAGAAATAATTATTTTTAGAAGACTTTTGATATGACTTATGATATATGATGTTAGAGAATTTTAGCAAAGGACATCAATGAATCATGGTGGTGCTTGTGAATTCAATATTCATTATGAAGGTAAATTCTTTCAATACATTTTAGTGATTTTCTTTTAATTAAGAAATTTGAATATATATATATGGTTTTTGATAGGTGAACAATAGTGATGGCTTAGATCATGTTTGACATCAAGGAGTGAACACAATATAATTTTTTGTTGTGGACAAAGACAACCATATTGAAAGTTGAGCTTTTATTTATATCTTGAACTTTCTTTTAGATCATGTTATTTCTATAAACCACTTGTTGGTGAAGGCTAAAAAGCTCAATAGCCTAATAACTGAATTTAATTTGAAATATCTTATAGCATTATAGTTCAATTTATATGAATACTATATGATATTTATGGGTAATGATTTTAATAGTAATAGATTGGTCATTTATAAATAAAAAAAATACTTGACTTTTACTTTTGATTTACTTTGATTTGCACACTTCATTTAGGCTTTAGGGGACAAAGTCAAAATTTCAAATATTATATTAGATGACCATGACATGATGGCTTAAAAAGAAAACAAAAAGAAAAAATAGAGAAGACATTAAAGCACATCATGAAGTAGAAATTTGTATATTTCAATTTGAAAATATTCTACTTCATGCATTTGGATGATACTAGTAGATGAGATATTTGGGTATCCAAAGGGAACCAAGTGTAACGGTTCCTTTAGGTACCCAAATATAGCGTGATAATTTTTGGGGAGACAAAAATGAATGAATTCTTTCAAGTGGAGTTAATGTTTCATTTTTTATTTTGGGTCTCCATTCATATTTTGATTTAATATTATGCATCAAATTTCCATATTCATTAAACTTAGGTTTAAAATAATAATCACTTTTGAAATTATATTTCATAGGAAATTTGTGCACATTAGCATTTAATTTGGGAGATACATAAAGTGGGTTAGAATTCATTATGTTTGTGTGATTAAACATTCTACTAGGTGTATGTTTAATATGTTTTAACATACTAGTAGAAGTTTTACACAAGTTTGATAATAAATTAGAAATAAGGTATTTAAAATTATTTAATCCTTTTTGAAAGAGTGATTTTAAAGATTCTAGTTTATGAGAGAAGAAAAATATTTTCGTTTATCAAATTTTCATTATGTTCTTTTGAAATTAAAAGTTCTTTTTCTAAATCCTTGAATTTTTCTTTAATATTATTATAATCAAAATAAGGTGTATAGTTTTCAAATGAAGAGCATGATTAAGATTCAAACACATCCTTTTTGGATTCTTCATTCACATTTTCTTTCAAAGTTTTATTTTCTAAACGTAATCTCTTTTTAGCAATTTTTAATTTCTTCATTCTACGTTTAGCAATTTTTTGTATATGGAAATAAGAAAAAGAATTAGACTTTCTTATAGCGCAATCAGAAGAGGCAAGATGTGAACATGACGTTCCTTTGTCGTCTTCTAGGCCTTCTTTCTTTATAAATGAATTTTCATCTTCTCTTGATGAATTGCTCTCTTTGGCAAAGTCAATTTCAATGATTTCCATGGTTTTGCTACAAGAGAGATTTTCTTGAATAATGGTGGATGCTTGTATGTCCTTCTCTTCCTGTGTTTGTTCCATACCTGCAAGAGGAAGATCATAAGTTATCTCAAGAAAATTCCACATCTCATATGCAGTAGGAAAAGTATGAATGAGTTTGGAAATATTTTGATCTAACGCACAAAATAGACTATTCATAGATTTTGCATTTAAAACAATTTCGTTTTTATTTAACACGCTAGGTGGCTTTTTAATAGTAATAATCCAAACTTTTTCATCTAAAGCTTTAAGAAAATTTTCCATTAATATTTTCCATCCTTTAAAATTTCTTCCTTCAAATAAAGGTGGTGCTAGTAATTTTCCTTCTTCATAAAAATTACCCCAACTAATAGAAGCGAGATCATGAGACGCCATTATTCCCAGTTGTTAAGCCGATTGGAATAAAACCTGCTCTGATACCACTTGTTGGATTGGTAGGCGCCCTTAGAGGGGGTGAATAAGGGTTTTAAAAGCTTATATTATATTTTGAAATATTTGTTTATGATAAGTGATCAAAATAGTGATTTTGAATAAAGATCTAAATTGTTTTATAATGAAGGAGAGGATAGTAAACAATTTAGAGAAATGAAGATCAAATCAATTTTATTACACAAAGAGAGACATGATTATTATTAATAAAATTGATTGCAAAATTTGATTTCAATGACGCTAGAAATCAAAGCGAAATATGAAAGACTCTTTTTGTTTTCTATACCGACTTGTATCCCTACGAACCGGTTGGCTTTAGCCGATCCTTCCTCGGATACGACCTCAAGCCGCTCTAGCCAACCCTTCGCCAACCCTTCTCCGGATATGGCCTCGAGCACCCCCTAGACCTACACCCGAGGCCTAGTCGCCAACACGAGGCGAATTTCAGCCCTAAGTCCTACCCAGACCTAGTCTCCAACACAAGGCGAATTTACTACACGATTTAAAAGAGATGGATAAATGAAATAACAACAATATAAAAACTCCCTATATGGATCTCTTGGAGAAGTGGACGAAGGCCCGCAGAGTATGATCGTAGTCGATGCGGTCTTTCATCACGATGATGACGCATGTTGAAATCTTCTCCACGGATCTCCTTAAGCCTTTATAGATTTGTGGGAGTATCTCTCTGAACCTTCCTCTCTATGCTGTGGCACGAAGCTTTGGAATTTTGGATCTCAAGAGGATGAAGAATACGGATCCAAGGGGTCCATTTTATAGCCTTAGCGCTAGCGCCTGCGCTATCGCTACCACCAGCGTTATCCCATATTAGGACATATTCTGCACGGCAGAATCTTCAATCCGAGGAAACATTTCTCTCTTGCCTTCTGTGCTCCGCGCTATCGCATGCGCTATTGGCTACCTCCAGGCGTTATCTCCTTCTATATGTGCTCCCGGAATTGCGCTATTCATCGCTAGCACCGGGCGCTAGGTACTACCGCCGGCGCTAGTGGGAATGTTGGATTTGATTGCTCAAATTTGGGGGAAACCTTCTTATATAATACTTGAGTCATATGGACTTTGTTTTCCTGCACACTTAAACACACAAGTTCAAATACACATAATATTTGTTATTCTCAAACCTAGGAGATGCGGAAGACCATGTTCCAACACCTTTTTCTCCATTGTTTCCTTCATGTCAAATGTTTCCATTTATGTTAGCGCCAGCGGTAGTGCTAACGCGCCGTGGTAGCAACGCCTAGCATCAATTTTCGTCGATCGGCATTTATTTTGGTCAAACACATTTTATCGAACGCCATCTTCGTCGAACGCCGCTTTCATTTCGT
Organism: Dactylorhiza incarnata; assembly: GCA_033032865.1. Taxonomy (NCBI): domain Eukaryota; kingdom Viridiplantae; phylum Streptophyta; class Magnoliopsida; order Asparagales; family Orchidaceae; genus Dactylorhiza; species Dactylorhiza incarnata. Next base: position 845,847 of record JAWHQI010000474.1, on the reverse strand, counting down.
CAACCTCCATTTCGCCGATCGGTAGCGCTAGCGGTAGTTCCAACGCGCCATGGTAAATCATGCATTTCATCGAGCGCCGTGGTAGAGCATGCAGTTCGTCGAATGCAGGTTTCATTTTGTCGAACGCTAGTTTGTCGAACGCAGCATCCATTTCGTCGAACGAACACTTGCGCCAGCAGTAGTTCTGACGCTACGCGGTAGAGTATTTTGTCGAGCGCATCTTCGTCGAACCGGCCTCACATTTCGTCGAGTGCAGCATTCATTTCATCAAACAAATACTAGCGCCAGCGGTAGTTCTAAAGCACCGCGGTAATAACAACAAAACACATTTCCATGGAGATTTGAAAGCACAGAATCCTGCATACTATAAACACAATAAAAGTATGATCAAATACAATAGGATTTGTTATTGTCAAACCAAGAGATGCGGAAAGCATGTTCCAACAACAAGGATCTATAGTAGTTCCCCAATCAAACTGGGTACATCTACTCTTCTACCACCCTTAGTAGGAATCCACTAGGTTTTTGATCAGGTGCCCTATCACCACTGGGATTTTTTATCAGGTTCCCAAACACCACTGTGCTTTTGATCAGGTGCTCAAACCAAAACACAAGTTTTTGATCAGGCTCCCTGCCACCAAAGGTTTAAGTTTTTAAGGGAGTTAGAACCCTGTACAAGATCGGATAAAAAGGTAAACAAAAAGGTTTATGAAATTCTTCTCTATCAACAAGCTGAGAGAAGACTAGTGGATTGTTGTGTTGTAAAGCTCCCCCTGTCAGATAGAAATTCTTGACAGTTAAAGGATGGGGCTTTCTCTTGAATGAAGGAGATCTTCCTTGATAGCAGATGAATCTGAGAGGAAATGTTTCTCGGATTGTTTATTGCTCTTCGAAGATCAAGAACTAGCAGCTGAAAACTGAGAGAATGATTATTGATGTTCTCATAGAATGAAAATGCTGCTGTTGAGGATGAACTTTGTAATTCTTTTTGACATTTTTTGAAGTTCACTCTCGACTGATACTTCTCTATTCTTTCTTTCACTATCTTCTTTTACTCTGCTGATCTTTCTTTTCCTTAGACAATATATCACTGATTTGAAATTCAAATCTTTTAGATAAGGAATATAATATTCTGAAAAGATATTTCTTGGAACTGCAATCTAATTCAGCAATAATAATTAATTCCTTTTCCTTTTCCATAAGAGTATCCTTTTCCAATATGTCAAATGGCTACTTTCTCGAGAGAAGAGAATGGAAAGGAATAATAAAAGGAAAGATCAAATCTTGACTTATCTGATAAGTGAATAAGTCCAAATAATTGAATAGATCCGTTGCTGATTAGTCGATCTGAGTTCAGAGAACATAGATAACTGATCCTTCAGAAATTTGTCAAGCTGGAGAAGAAAATTCGTCGAACTAAGAGCTTAGTTCGTCAAACTGAAAGCTGAGTTCGTCGAACTGAATTAATTCGTCGAACACAAAGCAGAGTTCATCGAACTGAATCTGGAGTTCGTCGAACTGAATTAATTCATCGAACACAAAGCTGAGTTCGTCGAACTGAATCCGGAGTTCGTCGAACTGACCATAAAATCTGTTGAACTGGCTGGAGGACTGAAATCATCGAGCTGAAGAGCAAGTTTGTCGAACTGAAGCATGACGTTCATCGAACGCAGAACGGATTTCGTCGAACGCAGATTGAAGTTCGTCGAACCCAGAAACTTGGAATTTTTCTTAAGTTCTAGCTAACTCAGACAGACTTAGACCTTGACCCTTAGACTATACAATGGGGTCAACTTGAGTCCTAGACACAGATAGTGATCCTAGCCCAAATAAGTAATAGGGTTGTTCCAATAATCTCCCCCTATTTGGGTTAGGACACTATTTGACAAAATTAAAACAACAAATAGCAAAACACAAAGCATATATATCTGAGAGAATTTTAAATCATTTCAGCAGATAAAATATATAGAACTCTGAGTTTAGAAATATTTACACTGTAATCAGAATTAGCAAACATCAAACAAACTGGAGCTATACTCTTTCACTTTGAAGAAGGCTTGAAATGGATTTGCCTGTTTGGATTCTCAGATTCCCTTTTGCTTATATAGAGGTCATTAGCTCCCAGCACTGTTTGAGATGATGCATGAGGAACCACTGTTGTTGGGTGCAACCTTAAGTACTCTTCAGCATTAAATAGGTGTCTTGAGTTGTACCTTTCAAATTCTTGTCTTCTGAAATCAGACATTGTAGTGAACTGAGAGAAATCTTTGCCTTCTGCTTTGGCTTTGTTGATCTGAGCTATAGCAATAATTGTAACTGAATCTGTCATATGAGAATCAATAGCTAGAGCTGCTTCTATATCACAAACTAGAGCTGATGTATCAAAAACCATAACTGAGTCTGCATCTGCATGATTTGGAACTTCTTCATCAAGCATCTCCCCCTGCCTAGTTTCAGGGAGACCTAAAGCTAGGCCCCTAGAAGAAGGGACAGGTGTAGAGGAGGTAGGGAAGGATGAGATTTTAGAAGAAAGGTTGCCATTGTACCTGCAAAAGTAAAAGAGATCAAGTGCAAGGGAACTAGAGGGAGAAGCAGGTTCTGTAGGTGCAAAGTCAAAAGAAATCAAAATTTGATTATAAGGAAAGAGATCGGAGAAGGCGCAAAAAGTTGTGGAACTGAGGTCGGCTAAACCTAATAAAATCAGAAGTCGAAGAGTCTTAGGCTTCATCAAACTGCGTTCGACGAAAAGTAAATTTTCGTCAATCTCAGTTCGACGATTGAGCTGACTTCGTCGATCTATGAAGCTAATAGGCTTCATCGATCTCCATTCGACGAACGATTAGATATCATCGATCTCTGTTCGATGAAATGAGGGGATAAGTAGAAAATATAATTTTTTTAATTGATTGAATCTCCATCTATCATTCCTAGCTAATTTCTAAAAAAAATATGTTTCTTTTCATCCAAGGGTTTGGTGAAAATATCAGCCCTTTGTAAGTCAGTAAGAATAAATATAGGCAAATTTTATTTTTATCCATATTATCTCTGATAAAGTGGTGCCTAATTTCTATGTGTTTAGTCCTACTATGGAGTACTGGATTTTGTGCTATAGATATTGCACTAGTATTGTCACAAAATATAATTGACTTATTTAAGTTGATACCATAATCTAGAAGTTGATTTTGTATCCACAAAATCTGTGAGCAGCAACTGCCAACAACAATATATTATGCTTCAGCTGTTGATGTAGACACAGATGTCTGTTTCTTACAAAACCAAGACACAAGCTTATCACCAAGGAACTGGCAAGTTCCTGATGTGCTTTTCCTGTCTACTCTGCATCCAGCATAATCAGAATCTGAGAATCCAATTAATTCAAATTCTGATTCAGTTTGATACCAGAGTCCTAGATTTGGACAACCCTTTATATATCTCAAAATTCTTTTTGGTAAAATAAGGTGAGATTCTTTGGGGTTAACTTGGAACCTAGCACAAATGCATGTAGCAAACATTATGTCTGTTCTACTAGCTGTTAAGTAAAGTAATGAGCCAACAATTACTCTATATACTTTTTTAACAACAAGTTTCCCTGATTCATCATTGTCTACAACAGCATTGGAGGGTATGGGTGTTTTCATGGTGGAAGCATCAGACATACCAAATCTTTTCACTAATTCCTTAACATACTTGGATTGTGATATGAATATGCCATTTGGAGTTTGCTTCACTTGAAGGCCAAGGAAGTAAGATAACTCACCCATACTACTCATTTCAAATTTAGTTTGCATTAGGTCAGAAAACCTTTTGCATAGATTTGAATCAGTAGAGCCAAAAATAATGTTATCTACATAAATTTGAACTAGTAAAGTTTGATTTTTATGAATCCTGAAAAAATAAAGTTTTATCAACAATGCCTCTACATAACTTATTCTCTAAAAGAAAATTAGCTATGGTCTCATATCATGCTCTGGGAGCTTGCTTAAGACCATAGAGAGCTTTATTAAGCTTAAAGACATAAGAAGAGTGAGTTGGAGAGATAAAACCTGGTGGTTGTTCCACATAAACTCCTTCTTTGATATCTCGATTTAAGAATGCACTCTTCACATCCATCTGATAAACTTTAAATTTGTTGAAAGCAGCAAAGGCAAGAAATATCCTGATAGCTTCAAGTCTAGCAACAGGAGCAAAGGTTTGATCATAATCAATTCCTTCTTCCTGAGAGTATCCTTGGGCTACCAATCTTGCTTTATTTCTGATTATGAAGCCTTGATCATCTAGCTTGTACCTGAAGACCCATTTAGTGCCAGTGACTGGATGGCCCTTTGGTCTTGGAACCAAATCCAAAATCTCGTTCCTCTCAAATTGATTGAGTTCCTCTTGCATTGCAAGAATCCAGTTTGGATCTTGTTCTGCATCTTTTATGGATTGAGGTTCAATCTATGATAGGAAACAAGTATGCATCTGATTTTGGTTCAGTTGATGCCTTGTTTGAACACCTGCTGAGATGTCTCCAATAATTTGAGATATTGGATGATCTCTAACTGTGATGTGATCAACAGTTGGAGTGGGTTCAGCAAGAGTTTCCTCTTGAGGGATTTGTTCAGCTGTCACTTGATTTGAATTATCAGCCAGATCTTCTGGATAATCTTCTTCTTTACTGTCTTCAATAATTTGAGATGATAGAAGTTGAGACTCTTCATTCTGTAGATTTAATCCATTTAGCTCTTCACATAAAGCTGGTACCTGCAAAATATCTCTGGTAGAGGTGGTATTCCTCTCCTCATTTAACATATTAGTTTCATCAAAAGATACATGCATGGACTCTTCTATCATAAGGGTTGATTTGTTATAAACTTTATATGCTTTACTAGAAAGAGAGTATCCAAGGAATATACCTTCAGCAGCTTTTGCTTCAAATTTCCTTAGATATTTCTTATCATTGTTATGCACATAGCATTTACAGCCAAAAATATTAAAATAGTTAACCTTAGGCTTTTTATTCTTAAGTAATTCATAGGGTGTTTTACCCTTAAGTTTATGTATCAGACTTCTGTTCAGCACATAATTTGTTGTGTTCACTGCCTCTGCCCAAAAAGAGAGTGGCAAGTGAGCATCGGTAAGCAATGTAGTTGCTGATTCAATTAATGTTCTATTTTTCCTTTCAGCTACCCCATTTTGTTGAGGAGTTCTAGAAGCAGAGAAACATTGCCTGATCCCTTCTTTTCCGCAGAATTCTCTCATCAGAAGAGATTCAAACTCAGTGCCATGATCACTTCTGATCAATGCAACTAGAGTAGAGTACTCAATCTTGATGGACCTGAGAAAGTCTGTCAGAACATTGAAGGGGTCAGACTTGTTCCTAAGAAAGAACACCCAAGTGAATCTTGAGAAGTCATCTACAATAACTAAAGTGTAATGCTACCCTCCTAAGCTCTGTATTGCAGTGGGTCCAAAGAAATCCAAATGCAGTAAGTACAGAATCCTAGGTGAATCACTCTTGGATAAAGATTTAAAACTACTCATGATTTGCTTTCCTAGTTGACAAGCCCTGCAGAGTCCTTCCTTCTTGTATGAACCAGAAGGCAGTCCTCTTACTAGACTGCCCTTGGAGAGCTTAGAGATAGTTCTAAGGTTAATATGTCCTAGCCTTTTATGCCATAATTCATTTGATTTACTTATTGAATTAAATAAACAAATGTCTGAATTGGCAGAGTCAAAATTGACTAAATAAATATTTTCATGTCTAATACCAGATAACACATTAATGTTTCTATTATTGGTAATAAGACATAAGGAATGGTTAAAAGTTACCTGATAACCTTCATCACATAGCTGGCTTATGCTAATGAGGTTATGCTTGAGACCCTTGACATATGCTACCTCTTTGAAGGTAACTGCTACAACTTTGATTTTTCCATATCCTTTGGTTTGTCCACAGTTGGAGTCTCCAAAAATCACTTTGGGTCCAAGCTTTGCCTTGTAGTTGCTTAGGTTGGCCTTGTTTCCTGTCATGTGCTTGGAGCACCCTCTATCCAAATACCGCTGTTCTTTTATGCTTTGATAGCCTTGTACTTGCACAACAGAAAATAAACTAGTTGTTCTTGACCCAGACTACCTTGGGTCCTTTTGTCTTACCACAAAATTCTGAAATGTAAGAAATCTCAGGCTGATCCTTATAGCCTTGTGGATGATATCTCCTTGGAGGAATAATCCACTCAGTAAAGGGATTCTTAGTATGTTGAGAATTAGAATTCTTTTGAAATTCAGTACAATTTTTGTTCGACGAACTTGGCTGAGTTCGTCGATCGCCGTTCGACGAATTGAAGTGATTTCATCGAGCGTCGTTCGAATAATAGCTGTACTGAAAGTCTGGCTTTAGAGTTCGTCGATCTCCGTTCGACGAATTCATGTGATTTCATCGAACTCCATTCGACAAATTCTTTTGAATTCCTTTATTCTTAACATCCTTACTTGAGATGTTCTTACCTACTTCTACTGCCTCTTTGCTCTTGGCAGAAATGAACTTTACTGGAGTGGATAAAATATTTTTCTTAAGAACATGTGGCTGACTTGATGATGCACCCAAGACCAGTTTGCCATTTAGTCTGGCATTCACAGTGCTTGTGATGTCCATCAGTTTGATGTTTCTCCCATTGAGGGATTCTTCAAACTTTTTAGCCTCAGATAACTTGTTCTCAATGAGAACAATATGTTCTTTGGAGGCAGCCAATTCTTTCCTAAGATTGACATTATCTTCAGTTAGTTGATTCATTTTAACCAACTTATTTCTGAGGGAAATTATTTCCTTCTCAGATTTAATTAAATCCAAACAAAGAGTTTTAAATTCATTTTTGAAATCATTTGAATTAAAGTCAAAGGTAGAGATTACATGATCACTGTCATTATCAGATTCTAATTCATTTGAATTGCTTCCTGAGGCATTGATAGCCATCATGCAGAAGTTTCTTTCATCTTCATCATCTTCATCATCACTGGAGCTGGATGATGTTGTAAGTTCTGAATCATTGCATGACTCATAAACAGCCATCAAGCATTGATCCTTTTCATTTGCATCAATACTTGTTGATGCTTCAACCATGTTGTTGAGGGAATTCCAGATATCCCTGGCTGAGGTGCAGTCCACAACCTTCTGTAAAATATCATCAGACATTGTTTGTGCCAATATGTTCATTGCCTTGGCATCTGCATTTCTTTATTTCTTTATTTCTTTTGAGCTTCTGTCCACTCAGGAGGTGGAACAGCATTAGAGTTAGTTGATGTCTCAATACTTGTTGATGCTGAAGGAGTAGGGGGTCCTGTAAAAATGGAATTGAAAATATCCTCATCAATAGAATTCATATATAACTTGATCCTTGCCTTCCATAATGCAAACTTATTGAGATTGCACATAGGAGGTCTTGTGCTTGAGTAATATTTGTTCTATGCCATGAGTTTTTAGAAAAATAAAACTCTAGAAAAACTTAAGATCTAATTGATCTTTTGATTCAGGTGTTAGCCTGTGTAACCAATCAACCAACCTCGGATACCAATTGAAAGTGAGGTATTAGATCTTAGATTTACTCTAGAGGGGGGTGAATAGAGTATTAAAAAGTTTTAACTTATTTTATAGCAGAATTAAAATAGTGATATATATATGTGTAACATAGTGAGTATAAAAACAAAACAAAATCACACAGCACAGTACAGAAAGAAAAAATCAATCACAGAAGACACAAGGATCTATAGCAGTTCCCCAATCAAACTGGGTACATCTACTCTTCTACCACCGTTGGTAGGAATCCACTAGATTTTTGATCAGGTGCCCTATCACCACTGGGATTTTTGATCAGGTGCCCAAACACCACTGTGCTTTTGATCAGGTGCTCAAACCAAAACACAGGTTTTTGATCAGGCTCCCTGCCACCAAAGGTTTAACTTTTGAAGGGAGTTAGAACCCTGTACAAGATGGGATAAAAAGGTAAACAAAAAGGTTTATGAAATTCTTCTCTATCAAAAAGCTGAGAGAAGACTAGTGGATTGTTGTGTTGTAAAGCTCCCCCTGTCTGATAGAAATTCTTGACAGTTAAAGGATGGAGCTTTCTCTTGAATGAAGGAGATCTTCCTTGATAGTAGATGAATCTGAGAGGAAATGTTTCTCGGATTGTTTATTGCTCTTTGAAGATCAAGAACTAGCAGTTGAAAACTGAGAGAATGATTATTGATGTTCTCATAGAATGAAAATGCTGCTATTGAGGATGAACTTTGTAATTCTTTTTGACATTTTTTGAAGTTCACTCTCGACTGATACTTCTCTATTCTTTCTTTCACTGTCTTCTTTTGCTCTGCTGATCTTTATTTTCCTTAGACAATATATCACTGATTTGAAATTCAAATCTTCTAGATAAGGAATATAATATTCTGAAAAGATATTTCTTGGAACTGCAATCTGATTCAGCAATAATAATTAATTCATTTTCCTTTTCCATAAGAGTATCCTTTTCCAATATGTCAAATGGCTACTTTCTCGAGAGAAGAGAATGGAAAGGAATAATAAAAGGAAAGATCAAATCTTGACTTATCTGATAAGTGAATAAGTCTAAATAATTGAATAGATCCGTTGCTGATTAGTCGATCTGAGTTCAGAGAACATAGATACCCGATCCTTCAGAAATTTGTCAAGCTGGAGAAGAAAATTCGTCGAACTGAGAGCTTAGTTCGTCGAACTAAAAGCTGAGTTCGTCGAACTGAATTAATTCGTCGAACACAAAGCTGAGTTCATCGAACTGAATTTGGAGTTCGTCGAACTAAATTAATTCGTCGAACACAAAGCTGAGTTCGTCGAACTGAATCTGGAGTTCGTCGAACTGAACATAAAATCTGTTGAACTGGCTGGAGGACTGAAATCATCGAGCTGAAGAGCAAGTTTGTCGAATTGAAGCATGACGTTCATCGAACGCGGAATGGATTTCGTCGAACAAAGATTGAAGTTCGTCGAACACAGAAACTTGGAATTTTTCCTAAGTTCTAGCTAACTCAGACACACTTAGACCTTGACCCTTAGACTATACAATGGGGTCAACTTGAGTCCTAGACACAGATAGTGATCCTAGCCCAAATTAGTAATAGGGTGGTTCCAACAGAGTGGGCACTCTGGCAAGACCTATGGGTAGACCTCAACCAGAAGGGGAAGCTTCTCGCAGACATAATTGGAAATTTCCTGTTATGCAAACTGGGTTCTCATGACCGGGTCTACAAAGAAATGTTTGAAGTGATGTGCAGGATCATTCTCCCCAAGAAGACTGACTGGAAGGAATTAATATTCTAGAAAGTAAAAAGCAGTCTGAAGACCCCATCATTTGGGAGAATTCTCTCTATCTTCTTCCTGAATTCCCTTGGGGAAGTGCTCAATAGGAAGATGGGAGTGCCTCTGCACTACTCCAAGAGGTTGGACTCCAAGCTGTTGGATAGGTTAGATAGGTCTATATCCAAAGGACCTACAACTAATTCTTCAGTTCAGCAGAAGAAGTCAAAGAAAGTTGCCAAGGTGGTTGCCTCAGAGGAGGAGGAGTCCTCTAGTAGCTCTGAGGAAGGAAGAGTCACATCCTAGCAAAATCCTGATCAGATTGAGGGGGAGATGTCTTTTCCTCAAGATATCCCAGAGCAAGAAGTTGAACCTGCTAAAATAGAGATGGCTGAAGAGAGGAGAAGTCCAATCCTGGAGAGTGATCCAGTTGAGGGGGAGTTCCAACCCAGGAGCTCAGCCCAAGAAACTGAAATGGTTGAGTGGGAGACCCATCTGGGGTGCTCTACCCTAGGAGCTCAGGAAGATCCTATCCAGCTGGAGATCATCCCAGAAGCAAGAGCTGATGATAGTTTGTTTAGGATGTAGTCTTCGTCACCTAGAGGGGGGGTGAATAGGTTTGTTTTTATTTTAGGCTTTAACCTAGCTATTTTTCTGATTTTAGGTTAGTTAAATATCAAGCACCCAGAAAACACACAAAGATTTATAGAGGTTCCTCAAGACAGGGTGTCTTGAGTAGTCCTCTTTCCCCCTTCACCTTTCTAACAATGAGTTAGATAAGGCCAACACCACCAAACTCAGCTCCAAGATCTTACAACAAAGATCCCTCAGGATCTCTCAGGTTTTCCCAAACCCTACCTTAGGCTCAACAGCCCTACCTCAGGCTCAACAACCCTACCTCTCGCTCAACATCCCTACCTCAGGCTCAACAGCCCTACCTCAGATCTCCCAAAAATCCTACACTCAAGATGACCTCTCAGCTCTACTGCTCAGGCCAAATAGCCCTACAACCTCAGGAAAAGATGCCTTACAATCTCAAAACAATTAAGTTCCTATAGAGTTTATAATATATGATTACAATCAGAAGATAAAATTGATCAAGCCTTGGTCTTCTATTGCAGAACTACTATTGTAGCAGTCTTGAATCAGGGATGAGTCCAATGGCCTCAACTTTGATTCTTCTGATCCTTTTCTTCATAGAAAGAGTGAGGATCAACTTGCTCTATCTTGAGTTGATCAAGAGGAGCAATCTTCTTTCTCCTTACAGCTTTAGGAAGCAGGTATTGAAAGTTTTATTTGCTGCCATCAATGGAACAGTATTTTGTTCTTCTTTTGTAAGGGAGAGTTGGAGAGAGCTTTTACAAAGCGCTAATTTTCTCTTTTATACTTCACTGATCTTCAACGGCTATCAGATGTCCTCTGACACAGCATGGATGAGATTGGAGTCCTATATCTTGCTTTTCTATAGCTTGCGCCAAAAGCAAAACCCGCCAGTCATTTTGAATGTCTCAACGGTTGGGCTGAGATAGATTCCAGACTCAGCGGCTTCTTCTGTCCCATCCCAGCAGATCTGCTAAGACAGACAGTTGTCTCAGTAGTTTTCTTCTATCTGCAGCCCAGCTGGCACAGACACCTTCTTAGCGGCCCTTGGCCTTGTCTCAGCGGTTCAGCTGAGACTGAGAGCTTTTCTTAGCAGTTTTGACAGCAAACCTACTGAACTTACTTCACACCTTGGTATGACCTAACCCTGCATGGTCATGAGATAAAATGGGGTTTATCAAATACAACTTGTACTTAGAATTGAGTGTGAAGCTTCTTCAAATCAAGGGAACATTGAGGGTCATTTTTCCAACAATCTCCCCCTATTTGAAGATGCAGAACACCCTCAAATGCTAAAGTACATACCACATAAATGTTTGTCACGTAACTTCACATCATGATAATCATTATAACATACTCATGTAAACATTAATATGATATTTAGAGTAAGATTGTAACAAGTGATATTCATGTTAGGTATGTTACTAACAAAGTCTAACAAACCAATAATCTGATTAGATAAACATGATGATGAAACACTAACTTAATCAATATTACAGGGTAAAATTAAGCTAGCTCAGATTAGCTTAGGACATAAAAATGACTAATATAGCAATTCATTCATAAGCATTTCAGATAAAGTATAGTTCAATTTACATCCAAGCATTCATAAGACATTTATACATTCATTTAAAGTTTTCTTTTCTTAGAAGTAGAGCACTCAGGAATGTCAACAACCACTTCTTTTTCTTTGGCTGAAGCATCTTAGTCTGCTGCAGCATTCACACTTTCAGCAGCTACTCCTTCTTTAGCTAAGGCCTTTAGGTCTGCTGCCACATTCATGTTTTCAGCAACCACTTCTGCTTGAGCTGGGATCTCCTTATCTTCAGCAGCCACAATCATATCTTCGGGGAGATTGGTGGCTGTCTTTTTCAGCATTGGCAGCCTCAATTTCAGTTATCTTTCTTTTGTTCTCTTGCCTTTGGAAGTAAAGAAATGGCTTTGGAATATATCTAGAAGGCATTCTTCTTGGGTTATCTTTTCTTACCAGATTAGCTTTGAATACCCTTTCTCTTTTTGTGTTTCTTTCAAAATGGTTTATCCACTCTTCAGATGGATATAGCCTGTCAATATCTTTACCAATCTGACCATGGCTTATCCAGGCATTCAGTATTATTTCCTTGGAGTCATCACTCCAATACTCATAGTCAGGATCTCTATTCTACACATCCCTTTGCCTGGCCATGTATTCTTCAGTCAGCAGTACATGTTCTCTTTCTCTTTTCTTTTTCAATCTCTCATTCTGGGCAATTGCATTTGGATGTGGGAAATCCCAATCTTCTGCCCAATTTACATCTAAGAGAGGATGATTCAGGGCAATCCTTGTACCTTGTAGAACCTTAAGAGTTAGGTCAGAATTTATGATTGCATTTGTATCCTCCCCCTTTCTGACTTCTTCAAACACATGTTGATGGAGGTCTTACTTAGCTGATGTTATAGTGCCAGAGAGGGTTTGGAAAACATTTTCAAAATCAGCTTGAAGCACATCTTTAAGTTTGACAACCCTAGAATTCAGTTGGGTAGCAGTGACTGTGTCAGCAATGGATTGAAAGACAGTGGTAATATCTGCTCTCAGCTCTTCCTTATTCCTGTCAGGTTCTTCATTCAACTGCATAGTAGTGGAGTATACATATTATTGGATGTGATTGGCTGACTTTTCTATCACCTCATCTTTCTTACTGACATACCTTTTGACATATGTTATGTCCTATTCAGATAGCTGGAGGTGTTTGTCCATAGACCTGAGAATGGTATTCTGAGATATTACTGTCTTTTCAGCTTGGTCAAACCACTTGGTCATTTGCTTATTCAGCATTCCAGTGTCTTCCTTAATTTCCTTGAGCTCATCCATTACTTCAGTCTTCACATTCATGATGAACTGATCAATATATGTTTTTACTGTGCAAACTGACTGGTCTACATAATTCTTCATGGAAGTGAGATGAGTCTCTAGCATGAGGTGGATTGCATTTGTAATGTTCTCATTTGAGAAAGTGGAGGTGGAAGCTTGTGGATCAGGGATAATTGGGTCTTGAAGCCTTGGTGGACTTGGAGGAGGGACTGATTCTTGTGGAGGTATGAGCTACTGTTGGGCTATAGGTAGCACCTGTTCTGAATTTTGCACTGGAGTATTACTTTTCCCTTGATCAGCCTCTAGATCAGCAGCTAATACTGGATCATCCAACTTCTCAGCAAAGGATGCTACAATATGAGCAGGGTGAACTCCATCATTATCCACATTATCCATGTCAGCATTATCATGGTCTGATTCCTCCCCCTCAGATAGATCAACTTGATCTGATGAGTCCAGGAATTCTGGGACAATAATTATGGAGTTAGATTTAATGATTTAACAATACTATGGCTAGGTTTGTAGGGCTTACCAAGAACATCATCTTTGTCAGCTGATGGCTCTTTTGGCTTCTCCCCCTTAGATGGGGCATCAGATGGGCCTTGTTGGGGTATGTCCCAGAGAGCTGGGGAGTCATTAATGTTATTTGATATTCTTCTTTCAAGATCTAGTATTATTGTATTAAGCTTACTTTATAAGTCCTTAGGAGAAGGAACTTTGTCCTTGTCAGATTTGTCTCCTTCACTTCTATCTTGATCATTGATACCATCCATAGGGGATGGCTCTTGTTGATGCCCCCCCTCAGATGTAGCATTCAGCTGGCTTTGGGGAGTTGTGGTCCACATAATTTAAGTGTCATTAGTGACTAACTTAGTTGGTTGGCTATGGTAAAAAAATAGTATTATGAGTAATGTGGAGTTTAAGGATTAATTACCAGGGTTACTGTCTAAGTCCAAGCCCTGTGGATGGACATTGTTAGGAGGCAAGTCATCCTTATCACGAATGCCGTGTGATCCAAGATCAACACCGACATCTTCATTTTTATCTGAGTAGTTAGACTCAGAACTTGATAGAACCATTCTTGGCTTCTTCACAACTTTGGATTTCTTTTTGCCTGTGTATTTTGACTCAGTGGGATGGCTCATTGGGAGTACCCTTGTAAAACTGTCTAATGTCTTGATATCCATCCTCTTGAGATAGTGTAGGTTTGCTCCTTTGGATTTGCCAAACTTGTCAGGGTAAGTTTAGAGTAGGTACAGAGAAAGAATTCTGCCCAAGTTTGGTGCCTGCAAACATTCCTTGATTCTTTGAAAGATCACTTCTCCCCAAGAGGTTTTCCTTTTCAGTATTATCCTGTCATGAGGTCAAACATGTATTGTGAGATTGTGTCATGGGACCCAGGTTTGCAAAGAATAGCTTTTCCCACAATATCAGATAAGAGTTTGCCCCTTTCGTTGAAGAATTTCCTTTTTAATGATCCAGTTTTGGCATCATTGTATTCAGCCCATTTCAGAGCCTTTCTCTTATCTTTCTCAGAGATTTCTTCCTCCTCACTTGGACTGCAGGATGGAATATGTAAGGCTTTTTCTAGTTTAGCAGGAGTTATATTTATTCTATCTCCTCCTATCTTTGAATTTAGGGATGACTTGGAAGTGGATAACTTAGAATGGCCAAACCATTCCAGAACTTCAGTTCCGAGAATGACACATGGTTCAGACAGAATAAACTCCAAACCTTGGTCTTCTTAGAGTTGAATCACTCCCTTAATTTCTTCTGGAGCATGGGAAAACCCATTCCTGACGATTTCATATCCCTCCAGAAGGTCTTTAGAGCTTTTGGGAGTCATTGTTGTTGTAGAAGAATGCGCTGGGATGGAAGGGGTTCATCTCGGCGGCTATGAAAGAAGAGTTGTGTACCTCTTACTGATTAAAGATGGTTTATATATATGTCCAAAGTCTTTGTTATGATTAAACCTAATAATTAGTCTTATAGTTGTAAGTAGAATTGGGTCAATTGGGGTTGCATTTAGACAAAGTATAATGAACCCATCCCGTCTCAGCGAAACCGCTGAGACGGCGACCTAAATGCTGGGACAGAGCACTATCAGCCGCTGGGACAGTTTTAGCAGTCTTAGTGGTTCCGCTGAGATTTATCCCAGCTGTCTCAGCGGCTCAGCTGGAACAGCCTTGTCTATTTTAGCTGATCTTATTGCCTTATCATTAATCCTTGTGATGTCAGAATGTGCTGAGACCTAATCATGTCACTAGGTGTTGATGTGATAATATTTTGAATCCTAACTTAACAAGCATAATAACATAGAATATTTGCAAGAGGAATTATTCAATATTTAACATTCCTAGTTCAATCTTGAAAGAGTTAAACTTGGCTTCATCCAGTGGCTTTGTAAAGATATCAGCAACTTGATTGTTAGTGGGGACAAATTCAAGGCAGATGTCCTTACATTCAACATGTTCCCTTATAAAATGATATCTTATCTCTATATGCTTAGTTCTGCCATAAGAGATAGGATTCTTTGCAATAGAGATAGCACCGGATGAGTCACAATAGAGAGGAAATTCACTTACCTTAAGGTTGTAGTCCTCTAACTGATGTTGAATCCACAATAGTTCTACACAACAACTTCCTGCAGCAAAGTATTCAGACTCAGCAGTGGATATTGCCACACTTATTTGCTTTTTGTTGCTCCATGATATCAACCTCCTTCCTAGGAATTGACAAGTGCCACTTGTGCTTTTCCTGTCTTCTTTGCAACCTGCAAAATCTGCATCAGAAAATCCTGTTAGTTCAAAATTATTATTCTTAGGGTACCAAAGGCCAAGATGTAGGCTGCCTTTAAGGTACCTTAAAATTCTCTTTGCAGCTGAGTAGTGAGATTCCTTAGGGCATGCCTGGTACCTATCACACACACATGTAGCATACATAATCTCTAGTCTACTAGTAGTTCGATACAATAGGGATCCAATAATGTGTTGGATCGGTAGGCGCCCTTAAAGGGGTGTGAATAAGGGTTTTTAAAAACTTTAGTGATATTTTGAAAAGCTTTGTAATAATGCAAGACAAAGACAATAAGAAGTCAAGTAAAACAATTGAAATAAAGTAGAGACATGCTTTATTAATATCAAATACGGTTTTACAAAAATTGACTTCTATAACGCTAGAAATCGGTGGCGATGAATAGTAAACTCTTTTTGTTTTCTATCCCGACTCGCATCCCCACGAACTGGTGGCCCTAGCCTATCCTTCCCGGATTCGGCCTCAAGCCGCTCTAGCCAACCCCTCCTCGGATGTGGCCTCGAGCACCCCCTAGACCTAGCCTAGATCTAGTCGCCAACACGAGGCGAGTTTCCCCCTAAGTCCTACCCAGACCTAGTCGCCAACACGAGGCGATTTTACTAACCGTTTACAAGAAGAATATGAAATGAAAATAAATAAAAACTCCCTCTTGATGAACTTCTGAAGTTGGAGATGAAGATCCGCTGTAGAATAAGCGTTGTAGAAGCGGACTTTGTTTGGATCCAGCGTGATGAGATTCTCCTTCAGAAGTTTGCAGCACTTTGGTAGGACATCAACTTTCGACCAAGATAGCCTCTGGAATTCTGGCACTCTATCTCTCTCTGATATCTCTCTAATGTGTGTATGAAACGAGAGAAGAGACGTCCTTTTTATAGACTCAGCGCTAGCGCCTGCGCTAGCGGTACCGCCGGCGCTATCCTATATTAGGACACATTCTGCGCGGCAGAATCTTCAATCCGAGGAAACAATTCTCCCTTGCCTACTGTGCTCCTCGCTATCGCCTGCGCTATCGGATATCGCCTGGTGCTATCTCCTTTTATAAGTTCTCCCGGCAATTGCGCTTAAGCAAATATTTCATCGATCAGAATTTCATCGAACACAGCAAAGAGATCGTCGATCGAATTTTCGTCGAATGCAATTATGAGAATTTCCTCGAGCGCTGCTAAGTGTTCGTCGAACGACAGCTAGCGCCTGCGCTAGGACTACCGCCAGCGCTAGTGGGAGATTTAGATTTGATGGCTCAACTTTGGGGGCAACCTTCTTATGTAATCCTTGAGTCATGTGGACTTTGTTATCCTGCACACTTAAACACACAAGATCAAATACACATAGGATTTGTTATTCTCAAACCTAGGAGATGCCGAAGACCATGTTCCAACAAACTCCCCCTTTTGATAATAACAAATCCATTAATGATAAATCAGAGCATTAATATATAAGCATGAAGAAACATACTTGTGTGTGTGAGAGAGTGATGACTTAGGATAATTTATGATTTTAGCATTTAGAATTGCTCCCCCTAAATACATGTTACCCCTAAGTGAATGCTCCCCTAATATGTAAGCTATCATCTTAATTAAGCATTATAGTTTGATAGCAGATTATATTTATCATGTTAGTTCTCCCCCTTTTGTTATTAGCAAAAGCGGGTAAGGAGACACTACTTAAAAGATGATAATAAGATAATAGCATGATCGAGCTTGTAGAGAAGGAAGTGATGAGGAGTTTTAGAATATTTTTCATTGAAATAGATCAGAGTTTGAGTATTATAACATTTTCATAAATCAGAGTTTGTAGCATAAACAAATACAAGGTAAATGATTTCCGAGTAACTAAACTACCCAGACAATATGTATACACCCTAGCCCCATAATAAAGTGACGGATGGGCATGAGGAGCTGCAAACATGTCGTAGGATGGGGTGTTAGTCCCATATGCAAACACTAGACAAAACTCAACCTAGCACTCTTTCCCCCCAGTGCCTCGCAAAGCCCCACTGGAACCCTCCCCGGTTAAGGATAAGACATGACTAGAGATAAGGTTATCTAATGTCTACAACCCTACGCCCCCGCTATGATGAGAATTGAAGTCACGGATAATAATTATTGGAAACATTTAGCATTTAAATTTAATGACATAGCCTATGGATTTATATTTTTATTTGAATTTATGAAAACACTCACATAGCTATTTTGAAATCCATTAATGAATGGAGTTTTTAGCGTAATAATATTTTTATAGAAATAAATCAGAGTTTTTTTAAAAAAATCACGTTAAAAGCAACCAATATAAAGTTTACCAAGCAAGTCTACCACTTGTTGCAAGAAAGGAATTTGAAGATTCAAGTGATGATGCACACAAAATAAAAGACTTTAAATAAGCATGAAAGCGCAAGGTAAAACAATTATATGGTTATGATGCGGAAGACTTATAGAAATACAAAAAACATCTTATTGTAATCAATGATTATCCATAAAAAGATATATGAGTTAAATTTCATAAAGAAGATGTTTTTGTAAATCATTGTTCAATTAAAATCTTTAAGTTTAACAATAATGTAACCAAGCATGAAATAATGTTATCAAAAAGATTGCTACAATGTTATTTTAATTAACAAATTCAAAACATACCAAATATTGTAAAAAGCATGCTAGGTTATCTAGTGCATTTTAGAAAAAAAGAGTAGTATAGAATAAGCATTAGGATCCAATATTCATGAGAAGAAGTGTTATGGAAGATAATGATGTGCACAAAAGTGTATTTTTGAGTAGAGTAAACACATGTTTTAATCAAAAATACAAGTAATATGTAAAGTAAGAGCACAATAAAACACAAATAATTTTACTTCCACAAACTTCAATGCACAAAAATAAATGTATAACTACCAAGGTGCTTTGCACACACAATGCTCATTAAGACTTATCATGGTGCAAAGTAGTGCTTGGGGGATCACATATTTTATTTTTAATGTTGAGACTAGTGATTCGGTGTACTTAAGAGTAAGTGGTTTTTATTTTGAAAGAAAGATTTGGTTTGCACAAGATACTTTATTATTCTTTCCAAGGTGCTCAACCTCACAACGCTTATTAAGACTTATCAGGAGGTTCAAGTAGTGCTTGGTGGAGTTATCTTTGTCACTTTATTTTATGATTTTTGTTTTGTACAAAGTTCTCCAAATACACTTGTTTTGCAAAACAATATAATTTATGAGAAAGATAACCACTTTTCTTAATTATTAAAAGTGCAAATAAAGGAGTGTAGGTAAGATACTTGTGCAATTTTAATTTATTGTACTAATACAGAACATACACAAGCATTCTTAGATTAAACACATATGTAGACAATGCCAAAATAAGTGAGTGAATAAAGATCATTATCAAACATAAAACATTTACTCATACTTAGAGGCATGCTAAGCTTAGTTCTACACAACTTTTAAACGATACTTGATGCACATATTAATAGATATATCAAAGCATGATGAAAATAATGTTAAAGTAGTTTGAAAAGATAAATAGCAACATTATAGAATTTTTAAAGAATAGATTAAATCATGCTTGATTTTCATAGGAAAAATCATACAGTTTTTTTGATAGTTTTAATGTTTTATACTTTTGTATTTGATTTTTGTAAAAAATAGACTTTAAACAAAACATATTTTTTGTAATTTTAGCTTTTGTATTTTTGTATTTGATTTTTCAAAAATAAAATGTAATCATAAGTGCAAAAATAGTACATATAGATTAATATATTTTTAAGAAATTTTCAGAATTTTAAAAATACAGAAAAATGAAGAAGTACGCTAGCGCCAGCGTTAGCGCTAGCGCGGGAAATAGTACACAATTTTGTATGTTTTTGAAATTTTTAATTGTTGATCTTGATTAAGTGTCCCAATAGTAGTTTCATGCCGAAATTTCAGAATTTTAGGAGATGTTTTCGATGGTTAAAAAGTACAAAATTGCGTTTGTGAATGTGCTTTAAGTCGAAAGAATTAGGACACCTAACTCAAGTCGTAATAAACTGAATTTTGCATCACTAAGTAGTACATACAGTGGAGAATAAATTTAGGAGTTTTATAGAATTTTGTTTTTTTTAAAAAACTGAAAGGTGCGATATCGTCTGCGCTAGCGATAGCGCTGGCGCTATTGAACCTTTATATAGATTCCTTTTATTCTTTCATTTCGGCCATTTCCATTTACTCTCTTCCAAAAAAACCTAGAAGACGACCCAGCCCGCACGTAGATCTGAGGTATATCTTCATCGTTTCTTATGATTTTTGTTTTAAAACTTGATTTTGATGTTAGAGATGAGGATATTTGAGGTTTTTAGGTGGTTTTAGAAGCTAGATCTACAATGGATGATTCTTTTCTTCAAGAGTTTTGTTTTACATTTTTATGAGGATTTTGGTTTTGATTTTGGTTTGGATTATGTGGGTTTCTTGGATTTAGCAAGTTATTATCTGAAAATGTTTTATTTTAGGGAAATTTTTACTGTTTTAGAGCAGAGGATTAGTGTCGGCGCTACCGTAGGCGTTATTGATAACGCAGGGCGCTATTGATAGCGCTGGCGCTATTGAATGGTTGCTTAGTTTTAATTTTTCTTGTAATGTGGCAGATGGCACCTGGATCTAAAGAGAAGAAGACTGCAGATCTGGCCGTGGAAGCAGCAGTGGTGGGTGTTCCTTATATAGTGGAGTTTGACATGCCACGTCACCACCATATTATGCAGTTATTTGTTGCTTCCGAGGTATTCAATTTATTTTCTCCAGATGGGTTTTGTTCAGAATTAGTTCGAGAATTTTATACGCACTTGGAGAACCCATCGCAGACAGATCTGGATGGAGGAGTGCAGTCTTTGGTGCAGGGTCACATGGTGACAATTACTTATGACCTTCTGAGGAACGTGTTTGGATTGACACAGCATCCAAATCGTTTGGAAATTGTTGAAAAGTTTAGAGCAGATAGAGACTGGACTCAAGTAAATATGGTGCTGCACAATAGGGACTGCAGGAATCTGATCTCCACAGTGTCATCACTCACAGTAGACGCCTTGGTTGTTCAAGATGTACTACGACATACTATCCTACAGAAGTTGGGTGATACAGCAAAAGTCACCTCACAACTAAGTTATGTCACCTACTTCATTCTAGAGGAGGAAAAATTTGATGTGACAGATTTGTTGCTTTCCTTGATTCGCTATTCATTCAAGTTGCGGCATCCATCCTGTTAGAGATATAACAACTTGCCCCTGGGTGGCATCATTCAACGGGTTATTCAGGTGATGTATCCTTCTATAGAACTGGGTTTTTACTTGATGGATTGCTTTCCTCCGATTTATAGTACTTCACACTTGCGAGCTACATCCCACCCGGATGAGCCATCGTCGTCTGCTCGACCACCACTCCGGCGAGGAGCGTCATCTCGAGGGGCTCGGGATGATTCATTTGAGTCTTTTCGAGAAGAGATGGGAGAGCGGATGACAAGAGTGGAGAAGGATGTTTCTGGTATAAAGAAGATGGTGAAGTTCATGATCAAGGCATTAAAGCTCAAACCATCTACACCGGAGCGGAGGGAGTGGGACAGACCAGAACAGGATCCACCCCGTCATTCAGTTCGGAGGACTCGCAGAAGACAATCTCCAAGTCCAAGTGTGGAGGAGATAGACGAGGAGTAGTGGAGTAGGACGGTCCGAGGGGAATAAGTTTTTTTTGTTTTGTAATAATACAGGTATTTTGACACATGTTCTTGGATGCTTGAATATTTTTATCTGATTTCTCTTGGTATTTTTTAAAGTTTTTGTTATACATATTATTTATGAATTTTGAAGTCATGAAATGAAGATTTTTAGGCAATTTTAATATCATATGTAGTATATTTTAAAAACTTATGTTTAGATATTTTAATACCACATAGTGATTTTGAATTTAATTATTGATAAATGATGTAAATATATATATATATATATATAATGAATATGATAGATAGGTCTCCAAAATATGATTTTGAGTTTTGATTTATAAACTCATTAAGTTTTTTTTTTTTTTGAGTTACGATCATATTTCATATAATATATGAGATGACTAGCTCTTAAAAAAATTAGAAAACATGAAGTTAAATCATATCATGAAGTAAAATAATTGATACCTTAATTTTTTGTTGATTTCTACTTCATGCGTTTGGTGACACCTAATGAGTTGGATATTTAGGGATCCAAAGGGAACCAAGAGTGGTGGGTACCCAAATATATCGTGTAGGTTTGTGGGTAGATATTGATGAATGAGTCCTTTCATGTGATGTTAATGTTTCAATTTTAGGTTTGGGCCTCCATTCAAACTTTGGTTTAGTGAAATTTCCATTGTGATAATATTTATATTGATGATTATTGAAGGTATTTTTCTTAGGAAGGTTGCGAGCATTTAATTTTATGTTGGGAGAAGATTGATGTTGATAATGATGATAGTATTTTGGAACATTTTCAATCTTTTGAAGTCTTTTATTTCCATTGTTTGGTTTATTCATATTTTAAGATATCATATTTAACTTGCTTTTGGAGTTTGTTTGATATTGAGAATTTTTATTTAAGATTTCCTTAAGCAAGCTAATTTTAGTTTCTAATTCATTGTTCTTAAGTTTCAAATTATGTCTAGCTTTATGATACGCAATTGTGCTATTTTTAAGAGTAGAAACAATTGAATCAATATGGTTTTGGTATTCATTTCTGTATTTCTCAAATGTTTCATCCATCTCTTCAATTTCAATTTTATAACTTCTGCATGTAGCACAATCACCTTTTAAAGATGAATTTTCTAAAGATAATTTTTCATTATGTTCTTTTATACAAAAAATTTCTTTTTCAAGTTCCTTAAGTTTTTCCTTAATAATATCACAATCAAAACAAGGTTTTGTGTTTTCAAGTAAAGGACAAGATGGTGAAATCACATCACAATTTGATTCTAAATCAACATTAGCTTTTAATCTCTTATTTTCTAAACGTAAATTTTTATTAGTAATTTTCAATTTCTTGATCTTACGTTTAGACGTTTTTAGTATATTGAAACTAGAGATGGAAGTTATCACACAAGAAGAAGATTTTGACTTTCTTACAGTGCTTTTGGCAGAGGCAAAATGTGAGCATGAAGTTCCTTCGTTATCTTTTGGGCCTTTCTCCATCATAGATGAATTTTCATCTTCTTTTTCTCTTGATGTACTGCTCTCTTTTTCCAAGTTAGTTTCCATGATTTCCATAGCTTTGCTACGAGAGAGATCTTCTTGAATAGTAGTGGATGCTTGCATGTTCTTCTCCTCCTGTGTTTGTTCTATACCTGCGAGAGGAAAATTATACATTTCTTCAAGAAATTGCCACACTTTGTATGCACTAGAAAAACAATATATTAATTTGAAAATTTCATTTGATAGAGCACAAAATAAATAATGTTTGGCTTTTGCATTTAGTTGACGTTCCTTTTTATTTGATTCATCAGTAGGTCTTATAATGGCTAAATTCCATACTTCGACATCTAAAGTCTTAATAAATTTTTCAATTAAAGGTTTCCATCCTTTATAATTTGTTCCTTCAAATAAAGGTGGTTTAAGAGATATTTCTTCTTCACAGAAATTTTCCCCACTAGTAGAAGCGAGATCATGAGACGCTATTATTCCCGATTGTTAAGCCGATTTGGAATAACCTAGCTCTGATACCACTTGTTGGATCGGTAGGCGCCCTTAGAGGGGGGGTGAATAAGGGTTTTTAAAAACTTTAGTGATATTTTGAAAAGCTTTGTAATAATGCAAGACAAAGACAATAAGAAGTCAAGTAAAACAATTGAAATAAAGTATAGACATGTTTTATTAATATCAAATACGGTTTTACAAAAATTGACTTCTATAACGCTAGAAATCGGTGGCGATGAATAGTAAACTCTTTTTGTTTTCTATCCCGACTCGCATCCCCACGAACCGGTGGCCCTAGCCTATCCTCCCCGGATTCGGCCTCAACCCTCTCTAGCCAACCCCTCCC
Organism: Dactylorhiza incarnata; assembly: GCA_033032865.1. Classification (NCBI taxonomy): domain Eukaryota; kingdom Viridiplantae; phylum Streptophyta; class Magnoliopsida; order Asparagales; family Orchidaceae; genus Dactylorhiza; species Dactylorhiza incarnata. Next base: position 822,265 of record JAWHQI010000474.1, on the reverse strand, counting down.
CGGATGTGGCCTCGAGCACCCCCTATACCTAGCCTAGATCTAGTCGCCAACACGAGGTGAGTTTCCCCCTAAGTCCTACCCAGACCTAGTCGCCAACACGAGGCGATTTTACTAACCGTTTACAAGAAGAATATGAAATGAAAATAAATAAAAACTCCCTCTTGATGAACTTTTGAAGTTGGAGACGAAGATCCGTTGTAGGATTAGCATTGTAGAAGCGAACTTCGTTTGGATCCGGCGTGATGAGATTCTCCTTCAGAAGTTTGCAGCACTTTGATAGGACATCAACTTTCGGCCAAGATAGCCTCTTGAATTCTTGCACTCTATCTCTCTCTGATATCTCTCTAATATGTGTATGAAATCAGAGAAGAGACGTCCTTTTTATAGACTCAGCGCTAGCGCCTGCGCTAGCGGTACCACCGGCGCTATCCCATATTAGGACACATTCTGCGCTGCAGAATCTTCAATCCGAGGAAACAATTCTCCCTTGCCTACTGTTCTCCTCGCTATCGCCTGCGCTATCAGATATCGCCTGGCGCTATCTCCTTCTATAAGTTCTCCCGGTAATTGCGCTTAAGCAAATATTTTGTCGATTAGAATTTTGTCGAACGCAGCAAAGAGATCGTCGATCGAATTTTCGTCGAACGCAATTATAAGCATTTCGTCGAGCGCCGCTAAGAGTTCGTCGAACGACCGTTAGCGCCTACGCTAGGACTACCGCCAGCGCTTGTGGGAGATTTGGATTTGATGGCTCAACTTTGGGGGCAACCTTCTTATGTAATCCTTGAGTCATGTGGACTTTGTTATCCTGCGCACTTAAACACACAAGATCAAATACACATAGGATTTGTTATTCTCAAACCTAGGAGATGCGGAAGACCATGTTCCAACATAATGCACATGTACATGGATCATCAAAGGTCTTGCCCTTCTCATCCTTTTCCAGGGAAATGTTGGACCCCATGGGAGTTTTCATGGTGGAAGCTGATTCCATCCCAAACTTCTTGATAAGATCCCTAGTGTACTTGGTCTGAGAGATGAATATACCCTCATCAGACTGTTTCACTTGGAGGCCTAAAAATTACTTGAGCTCTCCCATACTGCTCATCTCAAACTCCCCCTGCATTAGGTTGGCAAACCTTTTACAGAGGTTGTCAACAGTAGACCCAAATATTATGTCATCAACATATATTTGGACTAGAAGACATTTTCCCTTTGTTTCCCTAAGAAACAATGTACTATCTATCTTTCCCCTCAAGAACTTGTCCTTGATGAGAAAGCTAGACAATATCTCATACCAAGCCCTGGGGGCTTGCTTTAGACCATAAAGAGCTTTCCTAAGTAAATATACATGATTAGTGAGGGTTGGATGCACAAAACCTGATGGCTGTTCAACATAAACCTCTTCCTTTAAGTCACATTTGAGGAAGGCTGATTTGACATCCATTTGGTATATCTTAAACCCCTTGTGGGCAGCATGGGCAAGGAATAGCCTAATTGGTTCTAACCTTGCAACATGGGCAAAGGTTTGATCAAAGTCTATTCCATCTTCTTGTCTCTAGCCCTTGGCTACCAATCTTACCTTGTTCTGGATGATTATACCATTTTCATCCAACTTGTTACTGTAAATCTATTTGGTGCCAATTATATTGTGTCCTTGAGGTTTTGGCACCAACTTCCATACCTTGCATCTTTTGAATTGTAGAAGTTCTTCTAGCATTGCTTGAATCCAAAAGGTGTCTTGGTTGACTTCTTCAAACTTTTTGGGCTCCATTTGTGATAAGAAGCTTAAGAATAGGGCCTCATTATGAGCCCTGCTTCTGGTTAGTACACCTTGGTTCTGGTCTCCAATAATTTGTTCACTTGGATGATCCCATAGGTGTCTTATAGCTGCATGCAATCTGTCCTCAGCTTGCTGTAATACTTCTGCTGGTTCAGCAATGTCTTCAACACCTTGTACCTCTTCCTCTTTAGGAATTGCTGCATCTGTATATGTCTTGCTACTGCTGGGTATGTCTTGCACAGACATCATTTCCATGTCCTTCTCATTTCCTATCAAAATAGAAGAGCTAGACCAGCCCTTATAGATTAGGTTGGCCTCATCAAATACTACATGCATAGACTCTTCTACAACATGAGTTTTCTTATTATACACTCTTTAAGCTCTACTATGTGAGCAATAGCCAACAAGAACTTTAAACCAAAGATTCTAAAGTAGCATTTTTAATTGAGATTTTCCATTATTTAATATGTAGCATTTTAAACCAAAGATTCTAAAGTATGAAATTGTAGGTTGTTTGCCTTTCAGAATCTCATAGGGAGTAATTCCATGAACCTTATTGATGGAAACCCTATTAAGAACATAACATGCAGTATTGTCTGCCTCAGCCTAGAAGTATTCTGGGAGTGAGGAGTCACTAAGCAATGCTCTTCCAGCTTCTATCAAGGTTCTATTCCTCCTCTCAGCCACACCATTTTGTTGTGGAGTCCTTGGGGAGGAGAACTCTTGGGTGATACCATATTCTTGACAAAGCCTTGTCATGGATTCAGATTGAAATTATGTACCATGGTCAGTCCTAGTCCTGACCACAGCACATTGTAAGTCATTCTAAATAGCCTTGACATGATTTATAAAGACATTCAATGTATCTGATTTCTTCTTAAGGAAGAATACCCATGTATATTTTGAGTGATCATCAACAATCACCAAAGTATACAACTTCCCTCCTAGGCTCTGAATTGGCAAAGGACCAAACAAGTCCATGTGCAACAGATATAGACATCTTTAGTGTCTTTGGAGCCAATACTTATAAAGGTGGCCCTTGTTTGCTTACCTATTTGGCAAGCATGACAGGGACCACTTTTAATACATTTTAAATTAGGACTATTCCTAACTAGGTTTTTATAGAATAGTCTATACATTGTCTTGTAGTTAATGTGGGCAAGTCTCTTGTACCATTGAACACAAAGAGACTCATTTTCATTAGCTACTAGACATACAGATGAAAGAGAATTACTGCATATAAAGTCTAAGCAATATACATTCCCACTCCTAGTGCCTTAGAGAATAGTCTCTAAGTCATTAGACTTTTTGATCAAGCACTTATCATTGTGGAATTCAATGACATAGCCTAGATCACATAGTTGACTTATGCTCACTAGGTTATGTTGCAACCCTTCAACATAAGCTACCCTTATGATTGAAATTATGCCATTGGAGATCATACCATATCCCTTGGTGATTCCTCTTTCAGATCCACCAAAGATGACTTTAGGTCCATTATTCATAACTTTGTAGTCCTGTAGAAGATTTCTGGTTCCTGTCATGTGCCTTGAGCACCCACTGTCCAAGTACCATATTTGGTTGAGGCTGGTACTTGAACTAACCTGCAAGAAGGAGTTTAGTTACCCTTAGGAGCCCAAATAATTTTGGGTCCTAGGTCCATGTTAGCATGATGAAATGACCTCACACCAGCTGCACTCTTTGCAGGAAGACTTTTCCTTGCACTTGGCACATTGGGATTGTCCCAACAATCTATGGCAATGTATCCCACTTTACCACAGCACCAACATTCATGAATATTGTATCTCCTCTTCTGAACATTTCTTGAGGAGAGAGCATCATTGTGCTTATGTTCAGGAGGGGAGACAGCAGCATTTTTCATGTTTCTTTCAGCAATGATCTGGCTGAATGTTGACCGCTGTACAGTCTTGGCACCCTTTGTCTTAATGGCATCATCTTGCTTTGGCTTGGAGGCCAGGCAAGATTTGATGGCATCAAACACTGAGCAAGAGGACTTGTCTACATGTTTTACAGCAGCCATGTTCTTTGCTGGATAGAGCTTGGAAGAACGTGCTTCCATAATCCTGAATGATGAGGCTGAAGTACCAAATACAAATGGTCCAGGTTGGGCCATTTGAATTTCTTCATGGGGAGCCTTCATGGCACTCATTCACATACCCTTTCTTCCACTATAGGAAGGAGTGTTTTCCTTAGTATAGGAGCTTCCATTCTTCCAGTGACCATAAATGCTTTCATGATCATACCTGTTAGAAGGAAGCAACACCTTCTGAAAGGTGGTATAAGGCTTAGCCTTGTCCTTTCTCTTTTCTCCACTCCCTTCTCCTACTTCCATTTTATTGAACCCTATTCCTCTCCTATTGGTTTGAGAGGAAAATGTGTCAATAATAGGAAGCACAGATTTTGGCTTGGAGAATTGAGCCACTAGGCTCTTTTCTATCACAAGCTTCTCCTCAAGGTCCTTGATGACCTTATTCCTTTGGGATATGGTGCTCAAATGCACAATGGTCATTCCCTTTAGATGGCTTATCTGTCTACTCATCTGAGCCACCAAGGAGGGTGACTCAATGCATTCTTTTCTATCCATCTTAAGGGAGACAATTTCTTGGGCTTGCCTCTTGACAAGCTTCTTGCTCTTTTTCAGAGCATTCAAGAGATCACCATACTTGTCAACCAATTGATTGACATCTTCCTCAGATTCTGAATCACTTCCACCAATTGATTAAAGTGCTTCAGGTTCTGGGCTTCTCTCATAATCAGAGGAGGAGATCGAATGAATCAATACCTGTTCATTGTCAGAAATGTTCTGACTGTCTTCCTCATCAGTGACGGCCATGAGGCCTAGCTGAACATTATCCTCTTCATCCTCCTCTATATCACTATCTGAATGTGATAGAGGGGCCCTGATTCCAATTCTGGTAGTAGGACAGTCATCATCTTCATCTGCTGCAAACAGCCCAATGAAGGCTTCTTCTTCAACATCTGAATCTGAAGATGATGATTCAGATTCACTCCAGCTCTTTCCTTTCTTGGCTGGGTAGGATTTTTTCCCCTTCCTATCCTTATGGTGGTGATGTTTCTTATCACCCTTTTCCTTTCTTTTGACTGGACAGTCAGCTATGACATGTCCAGTCTTGCTGCAGCAATAGCAAATGATGTTATTTGAAACATGTTTACTAGATTTAGAATCATACCTGTCACCCTTTGGGTGCTGCCTTTCAGATTTGTTGTGGTCATTCTTGGAGTGTGAGGAGGAGGAGGGCTTGTTATTCCACTACTTCCTCCTCATCATCTTCTTGAACTACCTTGAGAAGGCAGCAAACTCTTCATCAGAGGAAGAGCTGTCTGAAGTGATGTTCTCAGACTTATCTGATTCAGCACTCCTTCTTGGAGGAGACACTGTTGCATCTTGCGGCGCCCTTAGAGGGGGGTGAATAAGGGCTAAAATTTACTTTGAAATTTTCTAATATATTATGATAATTTTAACGGATAAACAAGTAGATTTGTAGACAACCCAAATAAACACTTAGAAAATCAAAAGAAATTGGAAATCAAATTTATTTCCACAAGTGATGAATACAAAGGATTGTCGATCTTAATAAAGCTTAAAATCAAGGATATAATAAAAATAAACTTTTAACAATTTGTGTTTACCAATCCTTCTCCCAAGGATCGGAAGGCTATCACTTGTCTCTCCCTAGACCAAGCCCAAGCCTATCTTCTAGATCTTCCCAAGATCTAGACGTAGCACACAAGGCCACGATTTCCTACCAAGCCACGCAAGGACTTGGACGCTCCGCACAAGGAAACGATTTTCCCCTAAGCCACGCAAGGACTTAGACGTCACGCACAAGGAGACGATTTCCCTACCAATACAAAATGTATATAAATGAAAATACAAAATGAAATGATGAACTCCCTAGAAATTCAGATCTTTGAAAGGAAGGTTGAAGCCTCGAGATGATCGTTGATGTAGAAGCGCGTCCGATCTCGTCTTCAATTTCAAACCTTCTCAGCACAAATGGGAGTTCATGAAGTTCTGGAGCTCTCTGGTTCGTATGCCCTCAGGAAGGAACTTAGAATTCTCCAAACTTTCAATGCACGAATAGAAAGAACCATTTTATAGATTTTCACTGTCGCCTGGGCGACATCACTGTCGGAATTCCGACAGCGCAAAACTGCCGCTCGTAGTGCTGTCGTGCGGGCAGTTGCGGTAACTTCAGAGCTATCGACTGGGCGATAGTAGCTGTCGGAAAATTCCGACAGCGCCAAACTGCTGCTCGTCATGCTGTCGTGCGGGCAGTTGTTGTAACTTCTCTGCTGTCGCCTGGGCGACATTGACTGTCGGAAAATTTCGACAGCTCCTCTTCATTTTTGTCGTCCAAAACTTCTCCAGACTGTATATTTAGTCGTTCTCATCTCCGAAATGGGGTGGACCGTTCCGTAACTCTTCCTGGATTGAAAGTTATGGCCATTTTAAGATCAGCACACAAAACTCATCTTTTTGCTTTTTCTAATGTGTACACACTCTTGGATCATGCCCATGAACGAGGACTTGTCTCCTCATTGAACCTGTACAACCTGGACACTATAAACACAGAAAAGACTAGATCAAATACAACACGGTATTTATTATTCTCAAACCAGGAGATGTGGAACATAGGCTCCAACAATCTCCCCCTTTTGATAATAACAAATACCCGTATGAGAAATTAGTGAGATTAAGACAATTTGTGTTTATAGATAAGTGCGGTAATAAGATATGCATGAATAACATATTAAGAGCGTGACAGAATTGAAAGCGATAATGCCTACTCTTTCTATATCAAGTCCTCCCCCTACATTAGTGTCTCTTATAAACTACTCCCCCTAAATATCTATTTTACTAGATTTCTCAATTTCTTCTCCCCCTTTGTTATTAACAAAAGTGGGTAGGGATGAGTGCATATCTTTTAAGAAAGGTAAGGAACCATTTATTGAAGGATTTTCATGATCGAGCATATGATAGTGTATGCACCTCCTATATGATTACTCCCCCTACAAATATACCCATTTTTTGAGTTTAATATCATTATAATGCACTCCCCCTAAATATTAGATTTATGCAATTTAATCTCCCCTTTTGGTAGAATCAAAAGAGGGTTTAGGAGTGAGTATGTATAATAAGGAGTAATATATTTTATGTCGAGAAGAAAAATAGGATGCAATCAAAAGCTTGTTAAATACTACTTGTTGAGAAAAATATAAGCATGATGTAACATAAAGTACTACGCAGCATAGCTAACATGATAAAGTAAGCATTCTATTTTAAGATACCACTTGTTTAAAGGAAAACACGGTGTTAAAAATAATAAGCACTCTTAAACAATAACATCATTTTAGAAGATAAAACCATATAAAGGATAATGAGTTTTAAATTTGAAAAGTTGATGTTTGAGTTAAAGATTGAAGAGATGGTATTCCATTAAGATAAAAAATTGCAAGCATGATTTCATAATATCAAGAAAAGAAGTCTAAGCAATAAACATTTCCACTCCTAGTGCCTGAGAGAATGGTCTCCAAGTCATTAGACTTTTTGATCAAGCACTTGTCATTGTGGAATTCAATGACATAGCCTAAGTCACATAGTTGGCTTATGCTTACATGGTTGTGTTGCAACCCTTCAACATAAGCTACCCTTGTGATTGAGACTATGCCATTGGAAATCATACCATATCCTTTGGTGACTCCCTTTTCATATCCACCAAAGATAACTTTGGGTCCATTCTTCACTGGATGGTAATCCTTTAGAAGATCCTTAGTTCCTGTCATGTGTCTTGAGCACCCACTGTCCAAGTACCATATTTGGTTGAGACTGGTACTTGAACTAACCTGCAACCCAAAATTTAGTGTACCTTAGGGCCCCAACTGACTTTGGGTCCTAGGTTCATGTTAACACCATAGGGAATATTCCTAGAGAGGGCAGATTTGGAAGAGCTTGCTTCCATGTTCTTGACTGAATGTGCTGAGACACCAAACACAAATGGTCCAGGTTGGACCATTTGTATTTCCTCATGTGGAGCTTTCATTGCACTCAATCCCATGCTCTTTCTATTTCCATAACTGTGAGCATTCTTGCTCAAGTTATAGGAACTTCCATTTAGTAAGTGACCATGAATACTTTCTTGGTCATACTTGTTTGAGGGCATCAAGACCTTCACAAAGGAGGTCTTAGATTCTTTTGAGTCCTTGACCTTTCCCTTAGTGTTGCTAGTAGCTGCCTCTTTGTTGAAACCAACACCTCTCATGTCATGGGAGTTGAAGGTGTCAATAATAGGCAGCACTGTCTTGGGCTTGGAGAACTTAGCCACCAGCATCCTCTCCTTGAGAAGCTTTTCTTCAAAATCCTTAATGATCTTGTTCTTGTGGCTTATGGTGCCCACATGGATGATTGACATTCCCCTTAGCTTGCCAATCTCCTTGCTCATTAGAGCTAGCTGGGTAGCATGCTCAATGCACTCAGATTTTGATTGCTTTAGGGAAGCAATTTCTTGGGCTTGCCTCTTGGCTAGCTTTTTGCTCTTTTTCAGAGCTTCCAGGAGTGCACCATATTCATCAATCAATTGATTGACATCCTCCTCAGAATATGATTCACCTCCAACTTTAGATGGAGGAGATTCAGATTCTGGACCTTTTTCATAATCAGAAGAAGAAATGCAGTGTATCAATACCTGCTCATGTTCTGAATTGCTGTGGCTGTCCTCATCTTCAGTTATAGCCATCAGCCCATGGTCATCAAGAGTGACCTCATCCTCCTCTTCATCACATCTGAATGTGATAGAGGGGCCCTTATTCCTATCCTGGTAGCAGGATAGTCTTCTTCTTCCTGATCAGCAAACTGCCCCAAGTAGGCTTCCTCCTCACCATCTGAATCTGAAGATGAAGATTCAGATTCACTCCAGCTCTTACCTTTCTTAGCTAGGAAGGATTTTTCTCCCTTCCTTTCCTTCTGGTGATGAGGCTTCTTGTCACCTCTCTCCTTTCTCTTGACTGGCCAGTCAGCAATGACATGTCCAGGCTTACTACAACAATAGCAAATTATGTTAGTTGAAACATGTTTACAAGTTTTAGAGTCATACCTGTCCCCTTTGGGATGTTGCCTCTCAGATCTGTAATGATCCTTCTTGAGTTGAGAAGAGGAGGAAGGTTTGTTCTTCCATTGTTTCCTCTTGATCATCTTCTTGAACTGCCTTGTGAAGGCAGCAAACTCCTCATCAGAAGAGGAGCTGTCTGATTTGCTGCTCTCAGATTCCTCAGATTCAGCAGCCTTCCTTGGTGGTGACTGCAATCTAGCCTTGTTCTTCTTAGAGCTTTCAGCTTTGAGAGCAACAGATCTCTCCCTTGTGTGAGCCCTGGAGGAAGAGTCCTCCTCCTTTCTTGCAGAAAGCTGCATCTCATATGAGAGCAGTTTCCCAAACAGTGTATGGGTGGGGGTTTCTCCAAGTCTTTCCCCTTCCCTGATTGCACATATTTTAGTGTCCCATTCTCTAGCTAGAGATCTAAGGAACTTATCATTGAGTTCATAATCTGTGAACACCCTTCCATAGGTTCTTAGTTCATTTACAATCCTAAAGAACCTTTCATAGCACATGGAGATATTCTCCTGGCCCAGTTGCCTGAAGGCTTCATACTCCTGATTGAGGAGTGACTTTCTATCATCCCTTACTTCAGCTGTTCCCTCCATATAGACAACCAATGTGTCCCACATTTCCTTGGCAGTTTGGCAGTGTACCAAGTTCTGAAATGTATTGTCATCAATGGCATTTACTATTATGTTTTGGGCTCTCTTGTCCATAGTGTACAGTGCTATCTCATCATTGGTCAGTTCAGAAAATACCTTAAGTACTTTTCTAGTAGGGTCAATAGTGGAGACTTTCTCAAAGATATAAGGACCATTTTTGACAGTCAAAAAAATCCTTGGGTCTGATGCTTCCATAAATAGCCTTACCCTTTGCTTCCATATCCCAAAGTTTTCTTTGGAGCATATGGGCAACTTCATTGACCCCAACTCCTTCTTCATTGCACTGTTGGCCATTAGATTTCAGATTTGACTACTCCTGTATAGGATCTGATTAGACTGTTAAGTCTTTTTGATCAACCTCCCTCTGATACCACTTGATAGTTTATATAGGTGTAGTCAATAATACCTAGAGGGGGGGTGAATAGGTTCTACTTATTTTCATTGTTTGAACCTAATGTTTCTAGCTGCAGAAAACACAAGCACAGAAAATACACAAGGATGTATAGAGGTTCCTCAAGACAGGGTGTCTTGAGTAGTCCTATTTCCCCCTTCACCTTTCTAACAATGAGTTAGACAAGGCCACAAACTCCAATCTCGGCTCCTTGAGCTTACACCATAAGTTCCTCAGAACTTCTCAGATCAAGAGTGATCCTACCTCAGGCACAGCAGCCCTACACTCAGGCTCAGCAGCCCTACACCTCAGGCTCAACAGCCCTACACCTCAGGCTCAACAGCCCTACAACTCAGGCTCAACAGCCCTACACCTAAGGCACAGCAGCCCTACAGCTCAGAGTTATAAACTCCTACCACTCAAAAATCCCACAAATTTCCTACCTCAGACCTATCAAGAAGTCCTACCACTCAAGCTGTCAACACAGCTTTACACACAGGCTCAACAGCCTTTTACTCAGGCAACAATGCCTTACAAAGATGTAATAGAGTTTGAGTTAGATACAAAAGACACAAGGATTTACTCTTAGGTCTTCTGGATTCTTTCTTCAGATCTGAAAACAATAGCTTCAGATTTGTATCCCCTTGATCTTCTCCTTCAGCAAAGCAGAAGATCAACTTGCCCTTCTTGAGTTTGTACAGGAAGAGCTAACTAATCTTCCTTAGAAGATTAACTTCAGCTGCAGAGAATGACTTCAACTGGCTGAATCGTGAATGCTCGATTGCGGCGTGTAGTAAAAGCTTCTCAATAGAACAGTACCCGTTGTTGTGCCCTAGCATCTCCTTTTATACCTGCAGAAGGCTTCAACGGCTATATCGATCCTCCTGACACGGTATGGGGCTGATTGGACATGCTTTTTCCTCTCAAATGTCATTTGCGCCAAAAGCAGATCCCGTCAAGACATTTGGATCTGTCTCAGCGGTTGGGCTGAGATAGCATCCAGTCTCAGCGGTTGGGCTGAGACAGCATCCAGTCTCAGCGGCAGCTCCAGTCCCCTTCTCAGCGGTTGCTCCAGTCTTCTTCTCAGTGGACCCGCTGAGACGGCTCCTCATCTCAGCGGTTCTGACCCATCGTCTCAGCGGTTATGCTGAGACAGATCTTCATCTCCTTGTGGATGATTCCTTCTTGTCGAAGGCCATGTTTGGCCCTTCCTTTTGAGTTACCTGTGCCTGTATATTCTACACAAGTATAGCTTTGTTAAATACAATATGTCCTTAGCATTAGGAGTGATGCCTCTTCAAATCAAGGTTATATTGAGGACAATATACCCAACACTCCTTCCCAGTTCGCCCAGCATGGGCGGATTGCCTCTCTGACTCTCCTAAGCGATGATGTCATTCGATTTTAGAAGTTTCCTCCCCGGGCATATAAATAGGCCCCCATACCTCTTCTAAAGGGGGAGGAGCGGCGGGGATAAGTAGACAGACCAGAACCTGCGGTCATAAAGAGTATGACCGCATGACCTGAACAGCAGTCCGCATGACCTGTGCGGACTGAGCAGCACACCACGCGACCTGCGCACTGCGCGACTTGAACAGCAGTCTGCATGATCTGTGCGGACTAGGCAGCAGACCGCTTGGACTGGGCAGCAGATTGCACGACCTGATCGACCCGTGCGGACCAGTTTGGCGACCTCAGTGGGCTGACTTCGGCAGCTTCCTTTCCTATTCGTTATTCTCTTTGTAGTTTTCTATTATTATGTATCTAAAATCTCAAGTTGTAATACAGGATTATTAATCAAGGAAAAGCCCGCCGCAAGAGTGGCATTTTCCACGGCGGGTGAAGTGTGGACTCGCTGCTTGTTGGCGGCCCTCTCTTCTCCTCTCTTTCTCATCTCATCACTCGTGACTCAAAGTAACCAGCTGCTCAACAATCACCTCACTCCTTCTCTATCTTGATTAAGTGTGGACTTGGTGCATTTTTTGGTTCGAACAACGGAGATTTCTGATTGACTGTAGTTGTCTTTGCACGACGTAACATCACAACGCGCATTTTCTCTCACTCTGATAATATATTTATATATTGGGGAAAATGCTGGTTGTGATAGTTGGTATCAGAGGGAGGTTTAGTTGGTTGTTAGATAGGTTAGTCGAACAGCCATCTATTTTAAAATCTTATTTCATTGCATACACACACTGATGGGTCATTAGTATGTCTTGGTTGAAACATGAACACTACACTCATAAGCATAACATAAGTATATGGTGCATATTATGTAGTATAGGATGCATAATATATGTTTGTATATGGATTCTCATAGGTATAGCAACATGTGACTGTTAAGTTAAAATGGGCGACTTAACAATTATCACATGGATGTCCATTAGATTTTACTCTTTTTTACGTTACATGTGATATTATGTAGAATGAGATGCATAATATTTCATGTGTACGCCTCTCATGGCATGCATTTAGGCTTGTTTCAGAACCCATAGCACGACATGCATTGCATTTCATAGCGTTAGTACACATGCCAAGTTAAGATCTACATGATGACACTCATACACACATGATTAAAATAAAGATTTTAAGCATTCATGCATTCATATTATATGCACGAGAGTAAATGGATGATGGTATATCATCCTAATTTAAGCATTATCATTTATAAAGAATCCCGGAGCAAGGTAGTAACAAGAGCAAGTATCTGCGTTTTTCCTTTTTGGGTCTAATCTAAGATGAGTAATTTTAGCTTTCAGCTAAGTCTTGATAGAATGCTCGTTCGTACTCTTAGGCAATGGCTCCAAAGCATCATACATTAAGGCTGCTTCCCCGGTCTGAGGGTGAATCTTTGGGTGCGCACAGTGAGGCAATGATCGAGGAACTGCGTTAGAGCAATGAAACTATGTCGAGGCAGATGGTTGTGATGCAAGCACATATGCAGGTGCTGTTGACAGCCACCTTAGGGAAGCAACCTGCAGTGCAGGATCCTGCGGTGGGTCTGGTTGTTCATGTCTGTCCTGCTCCCCTAGTGCCTCCTGTTCTTTTTCCACCTGAGATGAACTTCATCTCGTGTTTCCAGCAATTAGGACCCCCGACCTATGATGGGAGGGCTAATTTTATGGCGTTAGATGACTGGATCATATCTATCGAGGAGATGTTTTCCTATTCGGGAATTTTAGCGGACCAAAAGGTTATGCTCACTGCTTATCAGTTGAAAGGCCTCGCTAAGGGTTGGTGGATCAGAGAAAAGGAAGGTCTCACGGATGGGTGCTCATGGGAGCAGTTTAAGGGGATGCTGTTAAAAACGTTTTTGCTGTCAGTTGAGAAAGACAAGCTGATGAACAATTTCCTGCATTTGAAGCAGAGGCAACTCACAGTTGGTGAGTATGAGATCGAGTTCAACAAGTTGAGCAGGTTTGCTCCAGAGTTAATAGCCACAGAGGAAGTCAGAGTTAAGCATTTTTGGGTGGTCTTCAAAGTAACATCCAGCAATTAGCCAATGCTTACCGATCTGAGAGTTTTACGGAAGCGGTGGAAGCTGTCTTGAAGGTTAAGGCTATCGATAATGCCAAGAATCGTGGTATGATACTGAGGAAGTAGAAGAGGAAGGCTGAGGACAGTGGAAGCCCTTGGGCATCTGGCCCTGCTCCAAAGAAAGGGCGCAAGGAGGTGTGTAGCTTTTGTGGTCGTGCGAGCCACCCCTTTGAAAAGTGTTTTAAGAGGTTGGGTGCTCAGAAGAAGCCTTATGTGCTTGCGATTCAGAGCGCACCCAAGAGCGATCTTATATGTGCTTCGTGTAAGCGGAAAGGGCATGATGTTGGCCACTGCTGGTCAAAGGATAAGACATGATTTCAGTGTGGATAGAAGGGGCATATGAAATCTAGGTGCCCACAGTCACAGCCTGCAATGCATCCAGTTCCACTTCAGGCCTTGCTGTCGCTGCAATAGCTGGAACTAGGATAAGATAAATTAAATGTGGTAACCAAGAAAGAAGCTCAGTGTTCCACCCAAGTGATATCAGGTTAGATTCTGATCTAGTTGTTAACTAGTAATTATGAATTTAATTTTGGCCAGATTAGTTATGTGTATGATTTTATAGACGAGTTTAAGGTAAAGAATCATTAGGTGCGCGTTCTTTTCGATTCGGGTACCACTCATTCCTTCGTGGCTAGGAAATTCGCAGACCGTCATCGTTGGGCTATCGATCGAGACCGCGATCTACTTTGTGTTAAATTTCCATCTGGTGATTCGGTGGTGTGGATACAGTGTATCTACAAGTGTCCTATTATTTTAGGAGGATTCCTAGCGTATGCTGATGAGATAAATTCGCGCTGCGCAAAATTAAAATATTATCCACGTATAATTCGATAAGGCAAGTGTACCTATCGCTTTATAGTATAGGATTTAGAAAATCAAGTGTCGTATTTTTCCGGGCTTGTTGAGTACTTCTACTCACAAAGAAGAGCTATTATTTTATCGATCAAAAGTTGGGTTTGTTTTGGAAAAAACGATTTGGAGAAAATTAACTACGAAGAAAGATTATGATTAAAAGGATTAGCACTTGGTCTTGAATCCCTTTGGAATAAAATTTAATTTTATAAAAGATGAAACCGCAAACTCTTATTGAAATATATTCGACCGTGGAGGTTCCCAAAATATGGTAGAGCCTCTCTCGAGAGAACTACCACCTAACCTTAGGTTGATCGATTAAGACCCCTCGGCCAGTCGAAACCCCCTAAGCTTGCTTTAAGCGGTGAACCCCACTATTGGATTTGACTCCAATCCGGAAGATTTGCGTCACCCTCTCTCGAGGAATGCATACAACTCTTTTTATCTTTGAGTGATCTCCTCGTTCGCATGGATCTCTCGATCACTAGCAAACGAATCTTAGATTGAAAGTCATATTCCGGACATATGAAATCAAAACGAAATAATTCAAAGATAAATCGAAGATAAACAATACGAGAGTTTGCCAATTAGAAAAATTCAAAACATATTTTATTTCATTCCAAAGTTCATCATGACCAAGTGCTAAAGAAAATTTAGCTACTCATCATGATGGAGGAAACACATATGATAAGAGAGAAATACATGATTTTAAAAAAAAAACTAGAATACTTGAAATGAAATTACAATAATAAAAGCTTTCAACTTGAAGAAAAAACTAGCTAGAACAACGATAATAGTAGACTAAAGCTGTAAGTAAACTCCAAAATCGAACCCCCAAACTTCTGGAGATTGCTGCCTTTTATAGCTGAAAAATCGGGGAGTCACGCCCTTGGTCACGCCCGTGACCAAGGGCGTGTAAGCTGCGTAATTGCTGTCATGAAAGCCCGGGACGTTGGGGAAGAGAAACCGGCAGAAATCAATTGCATGGCGGGTCACGGCCTCGGTCACGCCCGTGACCGAGGGCGTGTCTTGAACGGGCCAGGTCCTGGCGGGAAACGCCGCGAACAGGAGTTATTCTGGCGGTTGCAGAAGAGTCACGGCCTTGGTCACGCCCGTGACCAAGGGCGTGTAAGCTAGAAACGGCGGGAATTGATTGCAGGCTGAATTGAACGCATTCCGGGCGTGTCACGCCCGTGACACTCTAGGTCACGCCCTCTGTCACGCCCGTGACGGAGGGCGTGTAATTTTAAACTGACGTGGCGGACGGCTTTTTCAACTGGAATGCGCGGGGCTGGATCACGGCCGTGACAAAACGTCACGCCCTAGGTCACGCCCGTGACCGAGGGCGTGTACTTTGCGATTTCGGCCGAAATGCTCCAAATAATCTTCTGATTATTCCTATGAGCTTGAAATTGCTATTGGCAGCCCATATTACCTGAAAATACAAAAAGAAGATAAATTAGTGAAAAATTAACTAAAACTAAATTAAATTAAATTAATTATTAATAAAATATTATATGAAAATAACTATAAATATAGGATTATCAAATACCCCCATACTTATTCGTTTGCTAGTCCCGAGCAAACAACTTTCCATAGGAGTAGAAAAATTTAAATACTAGAAAAGAATTTTGAATCTAAGGAGTAAAAATGCGAAGTCTTGCGCCTAAGCGTGTAGAAATCCTAGTAGAAAAACATATTCAGCATAAAGATTAGCTTATAATTTTCAAGAATGCGTTATAACATATTGTTTTTACTTTTTAATTGAAAAATCCGGTAAATCCTAAAATGATATTTAAGGAGCGGGTAGCGTGTTTACTAAGATCAATATTACACAAAATCAAAGTTCGGGATAGCCTCCAAAGAAATCCATCAATGACGATGGCCATAGGCTTGCCCTTTCACACTCTCGCCACGGCACTAGTTTAACTCATAAGCACGAATCAATAGGACTTAATTAGGTTGAAATGTGGCTTAGGTTCAAGGTGCGGAAATCAAAAGATAAACGTGAAGGGTTAAGGCACACTTAAAACAAAAATAAGAGCTTTGCAAAAACTTGTATGCTAATTAATTTTTACACCCCAAATAATTTTGAAATATAAAGGTAGGGGTCAAAAATGCACGCTGCAAATTTTTTTCCTCAATATTTTTCTTATTTTTTTTTATATATTTATTTTTTTCATTATTTTTTTTCTTTTTTTTTTTTTTTTTTCTTTTGCAGCAAAATGATACAAAAATTAAAATCACCATTTTCACAAATAAGATACACAAGCTAGCAACAAATAAAGCTCTAAATTTCAAGCGTGCATCATAGGTAGGCTATTTGGCTTTGGTGAAAATGAGTGGGGCTTACAAAAGAAACGGTAAAAAGAACAAAATGGCTAGCAACGGTTAAGATTTTATGGCTTGGAATGCAAAGGCTCAAACGAATCAAGAGGTGGCCTAAATCATTTTCATGCTCATGAATCTAACTTATGCAAATGTCTTGAGAGTCGCTAGAGGCAAGTTCTAGACATCGAGAAAGAATACCCTTCCGTTCAAATTGGGTAATATTTCTCCAGTAAACTTCTACATACTCACTTAAAGTATTTTTGGATTTTACCGGTTTCAAATTAAAAGTAAAACAAAAATATTCTACGCAATTAGAAAAACATAAATCTAATTTTATGCTGAATAGTTAATTCGACATGAGATCCTACTAACGCGTGCGCGTAACTAGAACACTGCACGAGTCAACAATTTTACTCCAAAACTCAAAATCTAATGAAGTATATAAAATTTTCTACAACACTATGTAAAAGTAAATCTACTAAGAACTTTGCAAACAAGTAAATATAGAAATATTGATAAAACTATATATATATATATATATATATATTTTTTTTGTAGATTTTTTAATTTTGTATTTTTTTTTTTTTTTTTTTTTGCTTCTTTTTTTTTTTTTTTTTTGTTACAAAAGTTTTTTTTTTTTAAATTTTGTAATTTTGTAGATATTTTTTTTATATATATATTTTTTTGATAAAAACTTTTGGGTGTTGCTTTGCAATACAACCGACGTGAAATACCCTTCCCCATACTTAAGAAAAAACAGTGTCCCCAATGTTTTAGAAATAAGTACGAGTAAAGAAGAGAAAACTTCCCTGATGAAGAGCAAATCAATACCCAAGCCATCCTGAAGAAAAACATGAAGCAAAACATTTTTTTTATATTTTTAATATTTTGGCAGGAATAAAAGAGAAATAAAACAAATACAAAAGTGCAGGACAGAAAATAAAAGATACAGACGACCAAAAATAAAAATCTCAAACATCATCGTCGTCGTCCTCCTGCTGATAATAAGCACGCAAATCAGCAAATTCCCGCTGCAGATGCTCCATAGAGGAAGCATGGCGCTGCTCGAGGGTATCAAAACGTGCGTCAAAATGAGTGCGCATGGACAGCTGCTCTGTGTGAATCTGATCCAAACAAGTGTGGATCCGCCCAAACTGCTGATCGAAATAAGTGGATGAGTCGGGCGCAGGGGGAAAATGCTGCTGTGGCGGCTGTGGAAACTGCGGAGCTGGAGCAACGCCACCGGAATCAGCTTCGAAATCAAGATCGATCGGGTCGCCACCCACTTCGCCAGGAACGGCCTCGTACTCGCGGCCACGCCTACGCATCAAACCAAGGGCTCGGAGGTTTTGGAAAGTGATAGGCGCGGGCGTTTGGAGTGGAGACATGGGAGGAAGTGTATCCCAGAGCCCCAAACGCTTGGCCAAAAATGTAACAAACGAGCCTCCATGTAGCGCACTAAGCCTCCGATTTTCGGCCTGATGCCGGAAAAACATCGCTAGCGCCGAACCAAGATTGAGGGGGACTCGTTCGTGCATGCTATATAAATATAACAGGTCCGCGCGGGTCACCACTCCATGGCTATCGCCGCGAGCGGAAAGTGTGAAAGTGAGGAGGTAGTGGAGATAGCGTAAGGCGGGGGAGAGGAGATGACTACCCTTGGATTTTTTAGGCGAATATGGATTGGGGTCGTTACTGATTTCCGCCCAAAATCCGGGAAGGTTATACTCACGAGGGAAATCAAGGGGGAGAGCGGTGTAGGCCTCCGTAAGAGTGAAGGCCTCGTCGCAGAAGCCCATGAGAACGTTGAACTGACGCAAAGGAAGAGTTTGCGAAAGCCCGCCCATTCGGAATTGAAGCACGTTGTCGGCCCCGGCCCAGTGAAAATCAAAGGAGGAGAAAAACTCCACCGTCAGCTCGTAGTACGCCGGCTCCGAAATGGAGAAGAAAGGAGCCCACCCCGGAGTAGTGAGTAGATCTCGCACCGCGTTCGCCTGCCCGAGGGTGGTGAGAACGTTCCAATCAATGACGCGGAAAACGCCAAATTCTTTCCCACGGAGGCGGGTACTTCGGTCTTGATGAGTGGGATGCGAAAAATTGAGCATAGCCTCCGCATCAAAAGCTTCATCGGGGAGTGAAGAGGAGGATTCGCCAATGGGGTGATTGCGGCGGCGGCCGGCCATTTGGAAGGAAGAAAGGAAATAATCGGCCAAAGATGAGAGAAAAGAAGGGAGAGAGGGGGGAGAAGGTGTGGAGAAAGGAGAGGGGGAAGGGCACTTAAATAGGAAAAATTTAGGTGTCACGCCCTCGGTCACGCCCGTGACCGAGGGCGTGTAAGGGGCGACACGTGAAAAGATGGCGTGAGGGAGGAATCCGAGGCTGGACCGGTCAAAAAGCGAATTTTTAGCATGTCACGCCCTCGGTCACGCCCGTGTCCGAGGGCGTGTAACTGGAAAAGCAGGACCGGCCAGAGAATCCAATGCTGGCCGGTCAAAAGGCGGTCCCCGAGGTGTCATCGGTCATAGTCACGCCCGTGACCATGGGCGTGACTTGACTGTCACGGGCGTGACAGTCAAAGGGAATCTTTGACCGGGTGCTGTGGAGGTGATGTGCCAGCGGGATGAGTCACGGCCGTGACCTTCAAATGTCACGGGCGTGACTCGAGTTGTCACGGGCGTGACATGTCATGTTGAGTCCGGGAGTGCCGTGATGGGTGAAAATGTTCTTCCGCCAATGTCACGCCCGTGACCAAGGTTGGTCACGCCCGTGACTTTTGCGGAAGGCGGAATGGGAGGCAGCTCGTCGAGAGACTCGCCAGGAAAACGAAGCATGACGCGCCACGCCCTAGTCACGGCCGTGACTGAGGCCGTGACCAAGACTTTTTTTCAGAAACATTTTTTTTTTTTTTTTTTTTTTTGGTTTTGGAATCTTTTTTATCTTTTTTTTGAAAAGAAAACAAAAAATAAAAAAAAACAAAAGCAAGGTAATAAAAATAAAAAGAGAAATACTAAAAAGAAAGTACCGACTTAGAGAGCGGGGTTTCATGCGTATGCGCGAGTGACCGTTATCACGCAAATCTCCTCCAAACCTGTAAAAACCTCAAAATAGAATAATAACATTTTTTTTTTATTTGTTTTTTCCATTTTTATATGTTGTAATTTTTTTTATTGTTTTTTTTTTAAAAAACAAGAATAAAAATACTTAGAATTTTTTAAACGGAAGAAAAATAAAATAAGATAAAAATATGGGTTGCCTCCCAAGAGCGCTTTGGTTACGGTCGTTGAGCTCGACCATGGTGGCACGTCGATCTTTACCTCGTTCTAAATTTATCATCAAATGATGATAACGGCTTTGAGCGATGCAAGGTGGATGAATTGGTTGCATGAATTAAAATATTCTCATACCCCATTCGGAGGAGAAGAGTGCCCTCACAAACATCAAATATTGCTCGTGTAGTGGCCAAGAATGGACGACCAAGGATTAGAGGGATCCCGGCGTCCTCTTCCATATCAAGGATAACAAAGTCTACCGGTAAAGTAGACTCGCCAACCTCAACTGGCACATCATGAATCACCCCTATGGGTGTCTTCACGGAGCGATCAGCCAATTGTAATTTGATGTCGGTGGGGGTGGGTTCTCCTAACTGTAATTTTTGGGATAAACTATAGGGAATAATATTAACACTAGCGCCCAGATCGGCGAAAGCGTTTGAAAAATGAGTAGATCCTATAGTGCATGAAATATTAAAATTAGAATTAATATTATTAGCCCGCTCGATCAAACGAGCGGGGTAAGGAAGACGGGGTTGAAATTCTGGAAGAGGAAGAGATGATGGGGTAGGTGAAATTTCCTCTTCAAGATCGGTGTCCGAATCATCCGCAAAGGTCACCGCCAAGGCATTTGAAGTTGTCGGCGGTGTTCTTTTCGGCTGATCGGTGACCATTTTTAAAAGTTGCCCCACTTGATTCTCCAAATTCCGCAACGACCCTTGTAAATTGCGGACATCCACATCATTTTTAGAAATATATTTATTAACCACCTCCTCAAGAGAAGGCGGTTTAGGGGCTTGCGGTGGAAGAGATGAATTTGGAGAAGCAAAGGGGGCATTACCCGTGTTACCTTGATTACCCCATGATAAATTGGGGTGGTTCCTCCAACCTGGGTGGTATGTGTTGCCGTATTGATTGTTCCCCGGATTGAAGGGCGGCCGGTTCGGATTACCCATGTAATCCACATGCTCCGCCGCATTTTGATTAGGCTCCCAAGTAGGTGTAGAAGAGGGAGCAGTCATCCCTTCTAGTTTCTTGCTAAGTAGTTCAACCTGTAGAGATAAATTAGTAAATGAATCAATTTCATACAGCCCGGCCGGTTTATTGGAGCGCGACCGAGGTGTACTCCATTGATACGTATTCATTGCCATACTCTCTAAAAGCTCTTGCGCGCCTGCCGGTGTTTTGTTATTCAAGGTAC
This sequence comes from Dactylorhiza incarnata, assembly GCA_033032865.1. Classification (NCBI taxonomy): domain Eukaryota; kingdom Viridiplantae; phylum Streptophyta; class Magnoliopsida; order Asparagales; family Orchidaceae; genus Dactylorhiza; species Dactylorhiza incarnata. The sequence goes on along the minus strand of JAWHQI010000474.1, from coordinate 801,100 downwards.
CACCGGCGGCGGCATCAATCATTTGACGCGTTTGAGAATTGAGGCCGTTATAAAATGTCTGAATTTGCAACCAATCGGGGATTGCATGATGGGGGCATCGGCGCAAATATTCCTTAAATCGCTCCCAAGTATCATAAAGTGTTTCCGTTTCAACTTGGGAGAAAGAAATGATATCCTTACGCAATTGAGCCGATTTAGCGGGCGGAAAATATTTCGTGAGAAATTGTTCCGTCATTTGGGCCCATGTGGTGATAGATCCTCTTGGAAGAGAACTGAGCCACTGCTTAGCTTTATTGCGCAAGGAGAAAGGAAAAAGCCGAAGCCTTATTGCGTCATCGGATACCCCGTTAATTTTGAAAGTATCGCATATTTCTAGAAAACTAAAAATATGCGCGTTGGGATCCTCATCTTGAAGCCCATCAAATTGTACATATTGTTGTACCATTTGAATGATGCTTGGCTTTAATTCAAAATTATTGTTCGCTATAGCAGGTCGAACAATACAAGAAGTGGTATCCTCCAGATTAGGCCGGGCATAATAGGACATAGTCCGTTGCGCGACCTCATCCGGATTTGGATCACCCATATTAGAAGAAGTGGAAGAGGAGGAAGAAGTAGAAGAAGAAGAAGAAGGAGAAGTGACACCTACGGACTCCTCGATCGGATCTTGAGAATTTGGTCCTTGAAATCTTAAGCGTCGCCGAATGGTTTGCTCGATTTCCGGATCCAATTCAAGAAGATCGGACGGATTCCTTCGGGTCATACACCAAACAGAAAAACGTAGAAAAGAGAGAAAAAAAAATGATAAAATTAATAGAACTAAGCTTTCAAAATATCAACAATAGTCCCCGGCAACGGCGCCAAAAACTTGATGAGATAAATTCGCGCTGCGCAAAATTAAAATATTATCCACGTATAATTCGATAAGGCAAGTGTACCTATCGCTTTATAGTATAGGATTTAGAAAATCAAGTGTCGTATTTTTCCGGGCTTGTTGAGTACTTCTACTCACAAAGAAGAGCTATTATTTTATCGATCAAAAGTTGGGTTTGTTTTGGAAAAAACGATTTGGAGAAAATTAACTACGAAGAAAGATTATGATTAAAAGGATTAGCACTTGGTCTTGAATCCCTTTGGAATAAAATTTAATTTTATAAAAGATGAAACCGCAAACTCTTATTGAAATATATTCGACCGTGGAGGTTCCCAAAATATGGTAGAGCCTCTCTCGAGAGAACTACCACCTAACCTTAGGTTGATCGATTAAGACCCCTCGGCCAGTCGAAACCCCCTAAGCTTGCTTTAAGCGGTGAACCCCACTATTGGATTTGACTCCAATCCGGAAGATTTGCGTCACCCTCTCTCGAGGAATGCATACAACTCTTTTTATCTTTGAGTGATCTCCTCGTTCGCATGGATCTCTCGATCACTAGCAAACGAATCTTAGATTGAAAGTCATATTCCGGACATATGAAATCAAAACGAAATAATTCAAAGATAAATCGAAGATAAACAATACGAGAGTTTGCCAATTAGAAAAATTCAAAACATATTTTATTTCATTCCAAAGTTCATCATGACCAAGTGCTAAAGAAAATTTAGCTACTCATCATGATGGAGGAAACACATATGATAAGAGAGAAATACATGATTTTAAAAAAAAAACTAGAATACTTGAAATGAAATTACAATAATAAAAGCTTTCAACTTGAAGAAAAAACTAGCTAGAACAACGATAATAGTAGACTAAAGCTGTAAGTAAACTCCAAAATCGAACCCCCAAACTTCTGGAGATTGCTGCCTTTTATAGCTGAAAAATCGGGGAGTCACGCCCTTGGTCACGCCCGTGACCAAGGGCGTGTAAGCTGCGTAATTGCTGTCATGAAAGCCCGGGACGTTGGGGAAGAGAAACCGGCAGAAATCAATTGCATGGCGGGTCACGGCCTCGGTCACGCCCGTGACCGAGGGCGTGTCTTGAACGGGCCAGGAAACGGCGGGAAACGCCGCGAACAGGAGTTATTCTGGCGGTTGCAGAAGAGTCACGGCCTTGGTCACGCCCGTGACCAAGGGCGTGTAAGCTAGAAACGGCGGGAATTGATTGCAGGCTGAATTGAACGCATTCCGGGCGTGTCACGCCCGTGACACTCTAGGTCACGCCCTCTGTCACGCCCGTGACGGAGGGCGTGTAATTTTAAACTGACGTGGCGGACGGCTTTTTCAACTGGAATGCGCGGGGCTGGATCACGGCCGTGACAAAACGTCACGCCCTAGGTCACGCCCGTGACCGAGGGCGTGTACTTTGCGATTTCGGCCGAAATGCTCCAAATAATCTTCTGATTATTCCTATGAGCTTGAAATTGCTATTGGCAGCCCATATTACCTGAAAATACAAAAAGAAGATAAATTAGTGAAAAATTAACTAAAACTAAATTAAATTAAATTAATTATTAATAAAATATTATATGAAAATAACTATAAATATAGGATTATCATATGCCGATCTGAAGGTGCTAGATTTGGAAGACTTCGATGTATTCTTCGGCATGGATTGGTTATCTAGATATGTCGTTGTCATCTAGTGCAAGGTCAAGCATTTGGATTTCTTGATGGGAAATGACCAACTCATGAGCGTGTATGGTTCTCCGCATCAGGACTCCCCAATCATATCTGCGGTATGTGCTTGGAAATTTGTAGAATCTGGTGGTATTGCTTATCATGTTTCTATTTTGGAAGTTGCTCGTAATTTGCCGCGTGTCAAGGATATTTTCGTGGCGCGAGAGTTTTCTGATATTTTTCGTTAGTCTTCCTGGTCTCCCTCCTGAGAGAGATGTAGAGTTCATTATAGACCTTGAGCCCGGTACTAGTCCTATTGCAAAGGCACCTTATCGTATGGTTCTGCGTGAGTTGGAAGAACTACGAACCCAGTTAGATGAATTATTACAGTGTGACTTTATTAGGCCCAGCTCTTCACCTTAGGGTGCTCTAGTCCTCTTTGTAAAGAAGAAGGATGGTTCGATGAGGTTGTGCATAGATTATAGGGAGAGGAATAAGGTAACTATCAAGAATAGATATATGTTGCCTCAGATTGACAAATTTTTTTGACTAGTTGCGAGGTAGTACTGTGTTCTCGAAGATTGACCTTAGTTAAGGCTACCATCAGTTGACGATCCGTGAGTCGAACGTTCCGTGAACCGCTTTTCATTCCTGTTATGGGCATTTTGAGTTCTTGGTGATGTCTTTTGGATTGACAAACACACCCTCTGCTTTTATGGACATGATGAATAGGGTATTCAAAGATTTTCTAGATCACTTTTTGGTTGTTTTCATCGATGATGTCCTAGTGTATTCTAAAAGTGTTGAGGAGCATGCCTGGCATTTGCGCTTGATGTTGACGACCTCGAGGGAACACAAGTTGCTTGCAAAGTTGAGCAAGTGTGAGTTTTGGGTTTCTCAAGTGTCTTTTCTGGGCCACGTTGTGAGCAAAGGTGAAATATCTGTGGACCCAGCGAAGATAGTTGCGTTCTGGATTGGAAGAGACCTTCAATGCCTAAGGAGATAAGGAGTTTCTTAGGGTTGGCGGGTTATTATAGAAGATTCATGCAAAGATTTTCAGTGTTGTATGCGCCTTTGACTAAGCTTATGTAGAAAAGTGCAGCGTTCATTTGGAATGATGATTGCGAGGAAGCTTTTCAGGAGTTAAAGAAGAGGTTGTGTTCTGCTCCTATTTTGACTTTACCTACCAAAGGAGTGGAGTATGTTGTTTATGTAGATGCATCTCAAGTTGGACTCGGTTGTGTCCTGATGCAAGAAGGTAAAGTAGTCGCGTATGGATCAAGGTAACTAAAGGTTCACGAAAGGAATTACGCTAGGCATGACTTGGAGTTCGCAGCAGTAATTTATACCGTGAAGCTGTGGAGACACCTTTTGTAAGGATTGTCATGCAAGATTTATACGTATCATACAATTTTGAAGTACATCTTCACTCAGAAGGAGCTAAATTTGCATCAACGTAGATGGATGGAGTATGTCGCGGACTATGAGGTTGGTAACCTTTATCATCTGGGCTAGGCTAATGTGGTGGTCGATTCCCTGAGCAGAAAGATCGCGTATGTCTTCAACCTTTCCATTCAGTCCTTGGTGGAGGAGTTTTATTTAATGAATATAACTGTTAGAAATAGCATTAGGCCGTCTAACTTAGAAGTTAAAGAACCTTCATGGATTACCCTTACGAGGTTGCATCAGAAATATGATCCAGATTTGCAGTACATTCGAGGTAGAACCAAAAAAGTAGAATTATAGGATTTCTCAATCGATGAGGTTAGTACCTTCAAGTACCGAGGTAGATATTACGTTCCCGCTATTGAGAATATTCGGGCAAAGATTTGTGGTGAAGCACATGGTTCTAGCCTTGCCTATCACCCTAGTTTGACAAAGATGTACCGAGATCTGAAGCTGATTGTTTGGTGGTTAGGTATGAAGAATGATATAGCAAAATTGGTATCTGAATGTTTTACGTATTAGCATATCAAAGCCGATCATAAGAGTCCTGGAGGTAAGCTGACACCTTTGGATATTCCAAGTTGGAAGTGGGAGAGTATTTCTATGGATTTCATTACCGGTTTGCCAAGGTCTCCTCGAGAGCATGACGTTATATGGGTTATTGTCGATAGACTGACAAAGTGTACTCACTCCGTGCCTTTTATGATTGGCTAATCATGGAGAAAATATTAGAACTTTATTTGGATGAAGTCATCAGATTTCATGGCGTGCCAGTGAGTATTATGTCAGATCGGGATTCAAGATATATGTCTTATTTTTGGCAGAGCTTGCAGGGAGCTTTAGGCACTGACCTCAGGTATTCTATCGCTTATCATCCGCAGACAAATGGCCAAATGAAAAGAGTAAATCAGATTTTAGAAGATATGATTAGATGTTATATTCTGGACCAGGGTGGAGCCTTGGATAAACGTCTTGGACTTATGGAGTTTGCTTACAACAACAGTTATCAGGAGAGTTTGTAAATGACCCCCTTTGAAGCTTTGTATGGGAGGCATTGCCGGACTCCCCTGTTTTAGGCTAAGGTTGGTGAGAGTTCGTTGTTAGGTCCAGAAGCCTTGGAAGAGATGATCATTGCTGTGTCGCATATTCATGAGAAGCTTTGTATGGCTCAGGAGCGATATGAAAAGTATGTGAATCGGCGAAGGGTTGATCTAGAGTTCGCAGTTGGGGACATGGTTTTCTTGAAATTTTTTCGATGCCGGGTGTTAAGAGATTTGAAAGGAACCACATGTTGGATCCTAGGTATGTGGGACCTTTCCAGATTGTTGAGCGCATCGGAGTGTCCGCTTATAGGCTGGAGTTGATTGCCTCTTTCCTTGGCATTCATGATGTGTTTCATGTGAGCCAGTTGCGAAAGTGTGTGCTTAGCGGTAGTCATGTCCTAGACTCTGTGCCCCAGTTACAGCCCAATCTTTCTTATGTCGAGGAACCTGTCCGTATTCTAGAGACACAGGATCGAGTGTTGCGAAGAAAGACGATTCATATGGTTAAAGTTCTTTGGAGAAATCAAGACGTTAGAAGCGTGACTTGGGAGCTAGAATCTACTATGAAGGAATCGCATCCTCATCTGTTCTCTTAGTTTTCTTCCGTGAGTACTTCTAGCCAGGGAGTTCTAATTTATTCTTTGTTATCTCTTATATTCGAATTGCGTTTCAAGTTTCAGGACGAAACATCCTTTTAGGGGGGTGACTGTAACGCCACTGAATTTTTTGTAATTGTTTCAATCTTATTAATGACATAATATCGTCATAAGGGCGTTACATTTGCGCAGAGTTTACCGATGCCCTGTGATTCGTGTGATTTTTGCATCCGCTCGGTCAATTTGATCGTGTTTTGAACTTACCGGAATTGAGATTTTAGATTTTAGAAAATTAAATTAGTTAATTTTAAGTAAGCATGTCAAGTTTCGTTGTGATCCGAGCTATAATTGAAGCTCGGTGATTTTGCAAAGATTTAAAGAAATTATTTAAATCAAATTATATATATATTTATTAATATAAAATTAGTATAAATAGGGCCGATCAAATTAGTTTTCTTCTTATTCGTTTCCACTGATCTAGTCGCACACAAGAGAGGAGGTCGATGTTCGTCTGGAGGCTTCAGTTGGTCGCTGCGAGAGCTCTAGTGCTCGGGATCTTCGTCGGAGTATAGAATTGAAAAGTGTTGGGAAAAACCCTTGTGATTTATCTAGCAAATACTTAAAGTGATTTCATCTGTTAGGTTATATTACCCACATTATATTGAAAGGGTAAATTGGTCATTAGATGTCTTAGGATGTCACACTCACCTTAGAGTGTCAAGACAACGTCAAGATAAGTACAAATTCAGTTGAGTTAAAACTTGCGTCGAATAGATATCGACGCATCTTCAACTAGATGTCGACGTAACTCTGACTGAAAGTCGAAGCAACTCAATCAGCCTGTCAAAGTATGAATCAAGTCGGCACAAAGTCGAAAGGAACTTGACGCAGAAGCAAGACCATGTCGAAACCATCTTAGAAGTCGACGCAACTTCGACTTCAATTCGACGCAGAAGATGAAGTTCATGTCGAAGCCTTCAACTCGATGGATACGTCGATAAGTAATCGACGCAACATCAACATCTGAGTTTACCTAGAGCTAAGAATGAATTTGAAGCTACTCCTATAAGAACTCAGAGGTGCGTCAATATGAAGAATGATAAAGTCGACGCAGTGTCGAATACAGTCTGAAATAGAAGCTTTTTCAGCTGTCCTCTTAATACCTTTTCAAAAGGTCCACAATGCTGAAGACAATTCTCCAACGGCTCGTTTATTGCCAAGAATGGAATATATTCCAGGAGACAGCAAAAACATTCTTGAAATGTATTCAAAACTGAAGGATGGGTCGGGAACAAAAGAAGAAAGGGAAATCAACTGTCCAATAGGAATTCCTCTTCAGGACAGCCCCAAAGAAGAAAGAAATTCAAATTCAATCATGGAGAATAAGTATGCTGAGAGGAGAAGAAAAACATAAGGATACATTACATAGTTTCGGTCTGTCGAATAGGGGTTTCTCTTCTTCCTCCTTTAACCCTAAGGTAGATCAGAAGATATCTCTCAGCATAGGAAAAACATACAGCTGCTTCTTCTTCTTTTTTACACAGCAGCAAGTTTACAAGAAGTGCTCAGAGAATAACGATCAAGCCAATAACCCTTGCAATCATCACAATCATAAGCAAGGGTTCATTATATTCAGATCCAGTGATAAACAGAAGCAGAAAATAGCTTCTGAAGAATTCTGAAAGCATAATTCCATTATCCTCTTTCTCTCTTTCTTCTTCTTAATTCACCTACTGTAAAAGAGTTTTATTAATCCCTCTTTCAAAAGATTCAGTGGTTCTAAGAGTCTCCTTATCAAAAGACTCAGTGGTTCTAAGAGTCTCCTTATCAAAAGACTCAGTGGTTCTAAGAGTCTCCTTATCTTGTGTCTTTTGTGTTTGCATTTCTATGTTGTCCCTGCTTACAGTTTTCTGTTCTTATATTTCCTGCAATCTTATTTACTTTATTCTGCTATTGGGATTGTTGATTGCATGAGTACTTAGTAGTTTTATTGTTTCCCTAGTGTGCATGATTAGGGAAAAGTTTTAAAACTCTATTCACCCCCTCTAGAGAATACTCAGAGGCACACTGTGCACTTTCAATTGGTATCAGAGGGAGGTTGATCATTAAAAGGTTAACACCATGATCAAAAGATCTCCTCACTCTTATTTCTTTATTTTAAATTAATTAAAACTATATTCTAAAGAAAATGAGTTCTAAGGATTATGCATCAACAAAACCACCAATGTGTAACCTAAATAAGTTTATACTCTAGAAGGCCAGAATAAAGCTGTATATGAACTCTATTGATGAAGACATCTTTGATGTTATAACTTCAGGTCCTCCAGCTCCAGTCAGATAAGATGCCAGTGGATCTTCAACATTGGAAACTGTTCCAAGGAATGAGTGGACAGAGGCTGAGAAGAAGCGGAAGGCATGTGATGCCAAGGAAATGAACATTCTGGTTTCCACAATGTCAGATGACATTTTCTAGAAAGTAGCTGACTGCCAATCAACAAAAGAGATCTGGGAATCCCTTTCCAGAATTGTTGAAGTAAGCTCTGATGAAAGAAAGGACAGGAAGTCCCTTCTCAAATCCCAATATGAGAACTTTCAAAAGAAAGCTGAAGAAAGTGTTGCAAAAATGTATGACAGATTCAACATCATTATCAATGAGCTAAAGAATTTGGACAAGGAGATATCCTTGACAGAGATCAATGATAAGATCCTCATGTGCTTTCTAATCTCATGGGACTCAAGCATCTAGGCCATCAGAGAGTCCAGATGCCATCAGAGAGATCTGTACTGATGCTTTGCTAGGAAAGCTCAATTATTATGAGATGTTACTGAAAAGCAGGGCTGAAATAGAGGCAAAGGAGACAATCTCAGCTCCTATCCAAAGGAGCCTTACTTTGAAGGTTGCTGAAGGAGATCCCTCAACTGCTGAAGATGAAATATTCAGTCTCCTCCTAGCAAGGAGATTCATAAAGTGGGTCAAGACAGAAGACTCAAGAAGAAGAGATAGGAGTTCAAATTCTAGATTTGATAAGACTCCAAAGAAGGAAGTGATTTGCTTCTCCTGCAATAAGCCAGGGCACATAGCCCTTGAGTGCCCACAAGAACAAAGGGATAGGAGCAGCAACAAAGATGAGCAGAAGAGAAGTCTTTCATGAGGAAAGACAAGAAGAAAGCTAAAGGTTTCATTGTTGAAACCTGGAGTGACTCTGAAGCAGAGTTAAGCTCCTCCTCATCAGAAAGAAATGAAGAAGCTGCTGAAGCTGCCTGCATGATGGCATTAGGGATCTCCTCAGATGATGATAAAGAACAAGTATCACTGTTTAATAATTTTGATTTTGACTCAGAAGACTTTAAAAAAAAATTTAAGAATTTTGCAATGATTACCTCAAAATACAAAAAGAATTAGAAACAGATATGGAAGAATTAGAAAACTTCAAGAAAGATGAATTATATTCAATAAATAATGATTTGAGAAATGAAATTCAGGATAAAGAAATAGAATTGATTGAGATAAGAAATGAAAATCAAAAATTAAAAGAAGAGCTAACATAGGCAAAAGCCTTTAAGGACTCTCTCAATGGGAGGAGTCAAAAACTACACAAAATCTCTCCATGAGATTTAAGCATCTAGGTCTAGGAGATAACCTATACACTACCACTGAAGTCGGTAGTAGACCAGCCTAAAAAATCCAGTTTGATTTATTATACCTAGTGATTATTAACCAAGTGAGAGGAGTGCACTAACTAAGGATCGGGATATTAATAATCCAGATAAAATAACTCTATTTAAAGGAGCAAATTCAAACAAGGAAAAGAAATCTCTAGGCAAGAGTAATTCAGAGAAATTAATCAACAATAGTCAAAAGCCTAAAGCCAAAAGTAGAATAATTAGACACCATGCTGATTTATTATATTTGGATACATTTTATACACATTTCAAGTACCAGAATAATAAACATAGGTTTGATAGACCCATTCTCTGCCATCCTAAAGGATATCATGAAAGACCCTTCTACTCTTTCATAGAACCTTATAATGGTAAAAGCAAAGGGCCCAACGTAACCTGGGTTCCTTCTAATGTTTGAGCTACTTGTACGGGATTAGGTAGGATCCATTCTAAGAGATAATGGAGGGGGGAGGAAGATCTAGGGACTTAATAAAGAACTAGATCCAACAAGGGAGTGATTCCTTCTCTGAACCCCCCTTTTTCTTCTTCTTTAAGTTCATGAAAATAATAGTATAAATATTGTTTTCAATAAAAATCATTGCTGGAAAAAACAACAAGAAATTTCTAAAATAATAGAACTATTTATTCAGAGTTGTATCGAATAGAATTTGACGTAATGTCTAATTCTACATGACGCTTGCTTCGAGAGCAAGCTGCAATAGATAATTTGAATAGAATTCGACGCAACATCAACTTTATATCGACGCGTCCGTCGATTTAATAGTTGCTCATCAAACTCGAAGGTGCGTCGAGTTCTAATTGACGCAACGTCGACATAACAAGCGCGTGTAGTTTCACTTCTAGAAGCTGCTTCGTCACATTTTGGCGCACTGACTATTAGTCTCTGTCGACGGTGCATTGAATAAAACCCTAAATTGGGATGAATTGTCTTCTTTTAAGCAACATAAGTGTCGAATTCATTATGCTTTTGAATTCTCTCTTTCTTTCTCCTGTGCTCTCCTTCTCTCCAGTTCTCTCTTGCTTCTTATTTTCTCTCCCTCTATCTCTCTCTCTCCCTTCTCTTGTGTTTGCAGGTACTTTTGATAAGATGGCTCCACCTAAGGTGAACACAGGTTTTGATGTGGATGTCGACTCTTTCAATGCAGCATCTGAAAACTTCAAAGCCATTCTCGGCTTATTTCAAACTGCTGGACTGGCAAAACTAATATCTACAAGGTGCAAGATTCTTATGTTGAATTGACGGAGCTAAAGGACAACTTCCACATAGGAGATGATGGCTCCATCAATGGGAGAATATATGAACTACCATTAACATTACAGAGGAGATGTTGACTCAAACATATGATCTACCAGTTGGTAGTGATTCTGATGAATTAACAAGGGAAGAGACAAGAAAGGCATTACAGATAATGCAGTTCAAAAATGAGAAGGTCATCAACCTGAAAAAGAATGATGTATCTGAAGAATACAGGTTCTTGGCAGACATGGTGGGAAAGGTGCTATTATGCAAAATATCAGCAAATGATGTTATCCCCAAGCAGCAGCTGTAGATCATGGGTGTTCTAGTCCTTAATAAGAAGATAAACTGAGGGAGATGTCTCCTGAAGCTGATTGGCCACAAAAATTCACACAAAGAAAATGCTTATATGAGAATTATGAGTCAGGTGCTCTTCCACCATTATCCAATGGTGTGCAAGTCAAAAGGAGTGTCTATTCCTCCAGAGAAAAGGATGAACATAGGGATATTCTCCAAGTGGACCAGGCATATTTTGAAGCTTGGGCAAGCTGCCTCTTCACCTTCTCCTTCTCCAACTCCATAGGTCACAGAGATAAATGTACCAGATCCCCCAAGGGATGACATTCCAACACCAGTCCCTGCAACAACTCAACAAGATATCATCCCAGATGATACTCCATTCCAAAATCTCCAGTCCATTCCATCTACTACATCTACAGATCCAACACCTCAGATTCCTCTCCAACCACAGCAACAACCATCCACCATAATTCCAGATAATCAGTCTACTCCCCTACCATAGTATCATGTCCCTCCAGAAATGTATCAATCCCACTCCCTTATCTACCAAGATATTCCAAACTATAATGAGAACTTCACAGCAATAGCTCCTGTCTCTGCCAAACATTCCACTCCTTGCTTTGACTTTGAGCAAGTGATTTCAAAAGCAGTAGGATTAGCTACTAGCACTTTTGCTGATCTGATAGCCTCTCAAGCAAGGAAGTTCATCATGAAGTACTCCCAGATGGAGTCAGAATTGCAAAAATCACAAGAGTCTCTCCTAGCACTGCAATCAACCATATCCTCCTCCATGGTAACTAAAGAGTTCTTAACCTCCTTGGTAAGTAAGGTTAAGAAGTGGAAGAAGATCCAGGAGGAGGAGATGCTTAATCAGGAAATTATTAGTGTCCAGGAGAGGGACAAGAATACACAAGAAGAGGTTGACCCAAGTGTCCCAACTGCTGAGGTTCTTAACCCAAACAAGCTCACTGTTTTTCAAACAGGAACAGTCCAAGTGGAGCCTCTTGCAAATCCTCCAGAAAAACTTGTATCAACTCAGGGGGAGCTCCCAGAAGATGAACGGGTATTGGATGAAGTGACAATGATTGCTAAGGGGGCTACTCTAAATGCTGAACAAGATGCACATTCTCAGGGGGAGCCTCCCAAATAGAAAGAAAGCCATCAAGAAGCTGATAGGACCGCTGAAGAAGAAAGTGAGCCTATTGTATTTGGTGCAATAAAGGTAGTTCTTCTGGTCTTCTCAAGGAAGAGGAAAACTCCTGACAGAGACCAGTAAAGTCCAGGTATTCTATAATTATGAACTCCTTACATTATAGCATATGGAGGACACAACTGTTAAGAACAATATGACTACTTGAAAATGTATAAAATCGTCTGTGATTTCATTCATTAATGTCTTTATTGTTTATGTATAGTTGTTTGTATTTGAGTCTATGTCAAAACATGCTTGAAATCACTTACCTTACTTTGTAAAATGTGTTATGATAAATAGGGGGAGATTGTTGGGAAACACCCTTGTGATTTATCTAACAAATTACTTAAAGTGATTTCATCCGTTAGGTTATATTACCCACATTGTATAGAAAGGGTAAATTGGTCATTAGATGTCTTAGGATGTCAGACTCACCTTAGAGTGTCAAGTCCAGGTCAAGATAAGTACAAATTCAGTTGAGTTAAAACTTGCATCGAATAGATATCAATGCAACTTCAGCTAGATGTCGACGTAACTCTGACTAAAAGTTGAAGCATCTCAATCAGCCTATCGAAGTATAAGTCAAGTCGACGCAATGTCGAAAGGAACTCGACGCAGAAGGAAGAGCATGTCGAAGCCATCTTAGAAGTCAACGCAAATTTGACTTCAATTCGAAGATGAAGTTCAGGTCGAAGCCTTCAACTCGATGGATATGTCGATAAGTAATCGACGCAACGTCAACATCCGAGTTCAGCCAGAGCTAAGAAGTAATTCAATGCTACTCCTATAAGAACTCAGAGGTGTGTCGATATGAAGAATGATGAAGTCGACGCAGCGTCGAATATAGTCTGAAATAGAAGCTTTTTCAGCTGTCCTTTTAATACCTTTTCAGATGGTCCACAATGCTGAAGACAGTTCTCCAACGGCTCGTTTATTGCCAAGAATGGAATGTATTCTAGGAGACAGCAAAAACATTCTTGGAATGTATTCAAAACTGATGGACGGGTCGGGAACAAAAGAAGAAAGGGAAATCAACTATCCAATAAGGATTCCTCTTGAGAACAGCCCAAAAGAAGAAAGAAATTCAAATTCAATCATGGAGAATAAGTATGCTGAGAGGAGAAGAAAAACATATGGATACATTACATATTTTCGGTCTGTCAAATAGGGCTTTTTCTTCTTCCTCCTTTAACCCTAAGACAAATCAGAAGATATCTCTCACCATAAGAAAAACATACAGCTTCTTCTTCTTCTTCTTCACACAGCAGCAAATTTACAAGAAGTGCTCAGAGAATAAGGATCAAGCCAATAACCCTTGCAATCATCGCAATCATAAGCAAGGGTTCATTATATTCAGATCCAGTGATAAACAGAAGCAGAAAATAGCTTCTGAAGAATTCTGAAAGCAGAATTTCATTCTCCTCTTTCTCTCTTTCTTCTTCTTAATTCACCTACTTTAAAAGGGTTTTATTAATCCTTCTTTCAAAGGATTCAGTGGTTCTAAGAGTCTCCTTATCAAAAGACTCGGTGGTTCTAAGAGTCTCCTTATCAAAAGACTCAGTGGATCTAAGAGTCTCCTCATCAAAAGACTCAGTGGTTCTAGGAATCTCCTTATCAAAAGACTCAGGCACAGTTAGTGCAATCCTACCGGGGAGGTAGAAGAGTGGACTACCCACATTTTGGGGAACCACTATAAAAATCTTGTGTCTTCTGTGTTTGCATTTATGTGTTGTCCCTGCTTATAGTTTTCTGTTCATATATTTCCTGCAATCTTGATTATTTTATTCTGTTATTGGGATTGATGATTGCATGAGTACTTAGTAGTTTTATTGTATGCGCATAATTAGGGAAAAGTTTTAAAACTCTTTTCACCCCCCCCCCCCCCCTCTAGAAAATACTCAGAGGCACACTGCACTTTCAAAAAACTCTCATCATGTTCTACGTGTGTGCAGTGAGAATTTTTGGTTTCGTGGATTTTTGAGGTTGGTGTGTGTAGCCCTTGTTGAAACACGGTCTCCCGAATCTCCTAGGTTTGAGAATAACAAATCCTATGTGTATTTGATCTTGTGTGTTCAAGTGTGCAGGTTAACATAGTCCACATGACTCAAGGAGTACTCATGATGTCTGCCCCCAAAATTGAGGCCAAATTTCGAACAAGCTCACTAGCGCCGGCGGTAGTGATAGCGCCCGGCGCTAGCATTGATTAGCTCGATTCCGGCGGCATTTTTAGAAGGAGCTAGCGCCCGGCGGTAGCTACTAGCGCTGGCGGTAGCATGGCGCATAAGAGGCATAGAGCAAATTGTTGCCACAGATGGGAGATTCGGCAGCGCAAAATCATTCCTAATCCGGGCTAGCGCCGGCGGTAGCGCTAGCGCCGGCGGTAGCGTAAAGGCTATAAATTGGATGCTTTGGCTCCGAATTCTTCATCCTCCTCCAATCCCAAACTCCAGAGCTTCGTGCCACAGCAGAGAGAGGAAGATTCAGAGCGATACTCCCATAATTCCATAAAGCCTTAAGGAGATCCATGGAGAAGATTTCAACACGCTTCATCATCGTGACAAAAGACCGCATCGATTACGATCATACTCTGCGTCTTTGTCTACTTCTCCAAGAGATCCAAATAGAGGGAGTTTTTATATTATTGTCTTTTTTATTTCACATCTTTTCTTATAATCGTTTAAGTGAAATCGCCTCGTGTTGGCGACTAGGTCTGGGGTAGGACTTAGGGCTGAAATTCGCCTCGTGTTGGCGACTAGATCTAGGCTAGGTCTAGGGGGTGCTCGAGGCCTTTCTGGGGATAGTTTGGCTAGAGCGGCTTGAGGCCGTATCTGGGGAGAGATCGGCTAAAGCCAACCGGTTCGTGAGGATACGAGTCGGTATAGAAAACGAAAAAGAGTTTTTATTATTCGCCTCCGATCTCTAGCGCCATTGAGATCAAGTTTTGTAAAACTTATTTAGTATCAATAAAGCTTGTCTCCTTTTTGTTTTACTTCACTTATTTCATGTCTTTAATCTTGCAATAATTCAAAGTTTTTAAATATAATCTAATGTTTTTGAAAACCCTTATTCACCCCCCCCCCCCCCCCCTCTAAGGGCGTTGACCGATCCAACAAGTGGTATCAGAGGGGTTTTATTCCAATCGGCTTAACAACTGGGAATAATGGCGTCTCATGATCTCGCTTCAACTAGTGGGGAAAATTTTTGTGAAGAGGAAAAATCACTTGCACCACCTTTATTTGAAGGGACAAATTATAAAGGATGGAAAATCTTAATTGAAAAATTTATTAAAACTTTAGACATCGAAGTTTGGAATTTAGCAATAGCAAGACCCGCAAATGAATCAAATAAAAAAGAACTTCAATTAAATGCAAAAGCTAAACACTATTTATTTTGGGGTCTATCAAATGAAATTTTCAAATTAATATATTGTTTTTCAAGTGCATATAAAGTATGGCATTTTCTTGAAGAAATTTATGATTCT
Organism: Dactylorhiza incarnata; assembly: GCA_033032865.1. Classification (NCBI taxonomy): domain Eukaryota; kingdom Viridiplantae; phylum Streptophyta; class Magnoliopsida; order Asparagales; family Orchidaceae; genus Dactylorhiza; species Dactylorhiza incarnata. The sequence continues at coordinate 785,568 of JAWHQI010000474.1, read as the reverse complement.
ACAGGTATGGAACAATCGCAAGAACCGGAGAATATGCAAGCATGCACAACTCTTCAAGAATGCCCTCCTTATGACGAATCAATGGAGCACACATCAAAAGAAAGAGATGAAGTAATCTTACTTTTGGAAGAGGAGTGTCAAGAAGAAGACAAAGGAACATTATGTTCAAAACCTCCCTCATCCAAAAGCAATGTAAGGAAATCAAACTTCATCGCTTGTACTTCCATTTCTACTTTACAATTGCTACAAAATACTAAGCGCAAAATTAAGAAATTAAAGAATGCTAATAAACTATTGCGCTTAGAAAATAAAAATTTAAAAGCAAAAAGTTAAAGTAGTATCAAAATCCGATTTATCTAGCTTTGCTCATGTCACTTCAATTGAAAATACAAAATCTTGTCTTAATTGTAATGATATTAAAGAAAAATTTAAGGAACTTGAAAAAGAAATTATTTTTATAAGAGAACAAAATGAAAAATTATGTTTAGAAAATTCATCTTTAAAGATTAATTGTGCTAAGTGTAAGGACTATGAAATTGAAATAAAAGAGATGGATGAAACATTTGATGAATATAGAAACAACTATCAAGATCATATTGACTCTATTGTCTCCACTCTTAAAAATAGCACAACAGCTTATAATAAAGCTAGGCATAATCTAAAGATAAAGAATGATGAATTAAAATCAAAAATCAACTTGCTTATGAAAATTATAAATACAAATTCAAAACATACAAATTTAGAATATCAAGCAATATCTAAAAGCAAGTTAAATACAAATATAAATATCTTAACTAAACCTAATAATGGGAATAAGAAACAAAATGTTTTTGCATATCAAAAACCAAGTCATCATTATTTACAAAATCATGTTTCTCCCAACTTAAAATTGAAATTACACAAATTTCCTATAAATGATAATTTCAATTATAATCTTCAAAGGAAAGAAAATCATCATGGAAATTGGATAAATAAGAATAATATTAAACCAATGTTTGAATGGCGGCCAAAAGTTAAAGATGAAACACAAACTCAAATCAAAAGGGCCCATTCAATCATATCTCCCATAAAGAAAACACGATGTATTTGGGTACCCAAAGGAACCGTCACTCCCGGTCCTCTTTGGATACCTAAATCTCTTATTCATTAGTATCCCATCATTTGCATGAAGTAGAAATCAATTAAAATGATATACACAAATTTCTACTTCATGATGTGCTTTAATGTCTTTTCTATCTTTTTCTTTTTGTGTTCTTTTTAAACTATCATGTCATGGTCATCCTATATAGTATTGGAAATATGATTTTATCTCATAAAGCTTAATAAGTGTATAAATCATTTTTGATCAAAATTCAAAATCATATTATTATTTTGATGACCTATCTTTTATTATTATAAATATCTTATATTATCCATATGAATCAAACTCTAAATTTGCTATAAGATATTTCAAATTAAATTCGGTTATTAGGCTATTAAGATTCTTAGCCTTCACCAACAAGTGGTTTAGTGAAATAACTTGATCTAAAAGAAAATTCAAGATTTAAATAAAAGCTCAACTTTCAATATGGGTGTCATTGTTCACAACAAAAAATTATATTGTGTTCTCTCCTTGATGTCAAACATGATCTAAACCATCACTATTGTTCACCTATCAAAAAATCACATATATATATTCAAAATTCTTAATTAAAGGGTAATCACTAAAATGTGTTGAAAGAAGTTATCTTCATAATGAATATTGAATTCACAAACACCACCATGATCTATTGATATCTTTTGCTAAAACTTTCTAAAATCATAATTCATATCAAGAATCATCTATCACATTTTATAAAATGACAATTGGTATTATAATTGCTTACTATGGTTGGTATATTATGTGTGTATTGTGATTTATTTCTAGTTTAGACCTTTGAATCATTTTGATATCAAATCAAATAGAATTGTCACTCCATTCTAGGTCTCTAAGTTGAAACACAATCAAAACTTGGTATAACATTAATCTCAAATTTATCATTCTAACATTGCTACCTAAAGAATATTTGTGTCTATGTTAGGCTTTATTTGCTTACCAAGATATACAGGCTGGGTATTCTCATTTAGGGCTTATCCATAGTATGATTGTGCATGAACATTATTGTAAGTCTCTAAAATCATGCATATTTGATTTGTTCAAACATGATATCTTGGGTTTTCATTTCCTATTTTTTTTGTTATAAGCACAAGTCTTTAGAAAAGTCAAAATGAAAACATAAGTAAATATATCTCATGCAATGATTATTTTGTCAAGTCATATAAGAAATCGCTTATGTTTCATGCAATTTGGACCATCCAAAACATCTCCTAAAAATCTGCAACTTCAGCATGGAACTACTACTGGGACACCTAATCAAGACCACCAATTAAAATTTCTAAAATCCTAAAAAAAATCATTCACTGTCTCCCGCGCTAGCGCTACCGCAAGCGCTAGCGTCCATGTTCATTTTTCTATATTTTTTAAATTTCTAAAAATCCCTTAAAATATATAAATCAATATTTTCTACTTAGTTTTGCACTTCTGTGTTTCTTTATTTTTTGAAAAATCAAATACAAAACTACAAAAACCAAAATTACAAAAAATATGTTTTGGTTTTTCGCTTGTGTTGTTTCCTTTATTTAAAGTTCATCTTTATGCAAAAAATAAATATAAAAATTACAAAAGCAAAAAATTACAAAAATATAAAACAAAACAAAAACAAGTATCAAAATTATTCTTCTGAACTTAACTTTTCTATGTATCTTGCGAAAGGGTGATTTGGGCTATCATCCCATCATATCACCTAGTACCGGGCGAACCTTTCACAAGGTAGCCCTCGGGAAGTCCAAGATTAATTTTATGAGTTCAAACTTTAAATAAAAATTACTCTTTAAAAATATCAAAAATATTGTATGAACTTCATTGAAAATCAAGCATGATTTAATCTATTATTTAGAACTTCTATAATGTTGCAATTTATCTTTTCAAACTACTTTGAACATTGCCTTCATCATGCTTTGATACTTCTATTAATATGTGCATAATTTATATTGAAAAAGTTGTGTAGAACTATGCGTAGCATGCCTCTAAGTATGAGTAATGTTTTATGTTTGATAATGATCGCAATTCACTCACTTATTTTGGCATTATCTACTTATGTGTTTAATCTAAGAATGTTTGTGTATGTTTTGTAATAGTACAATGAATTAAAATTGCACAAGTATCTTACCTACACAACCTTTATTTGCACTTTTAAAAGTTAAGAAAAGTGGTTATCTTTTTCATAAATTATATTGGTTTGCAAAACAAGTGTATTCGGAGAACTTTGTATAAAACAAAATCATAAAATAAAGTGACAAAGATAACTCCACCAAGCACTACTTGAACCTCCTGATAAGTCTTAATAAGCGTTGTGAGGTTGAGCACCTTGGAAAGAATAATAAAGTATATTGTGCAAACCATAACTTTCTTTCAAAATAAAAACCACTTATTCTTAAGTACACCGGATCACAATAAAAAAAATCAATATTGAAGAATAAAATTATGTGATCCCCCAAGCACTACTTTGCACCCTGATAAGTCTTAATGAGCATTGTGTGTGCAAAGCACCTTGGTAGTTGTACATTTTTTTGTGCATTGAAGTGAGTGGAAGTAAAATTATTTGTGTTTTATTGTGCTCGTTACTTTACATATTACTTGTATTTTTTATTAAAACATTTGTTTACTCTATTCAAAATACACTTTTATGCACATCATTATCTTCCATAACACTTCTTCTCATGAGTATTGGATCCTAATGCTAATTCTATACTACTCTTTATTCATGAAATGCACTAGATAACCTAGCATGTTTTCTACAATGTTTGGTATGTTTTGAAATTGTGAATTAAAGTAACATTGTAGTAATCTCTTTTTGATAAGATTATTTCATGCTTGGTTACTGTATTGTCAAAACAAAAATTTTAAATGCAAAATGATTTACCAAAACATCTTCTTTTTGAAATTGAACTCATATATCTTTTTATGAACCATCATTGATTACCATAAGATGTTTTTTGTACTTCTATATGTCTTCCGCATCATAACCATATAATTGTTTTACCTTGCACTTTAATACTTATTTAAAATCTTTCGTCTTGTGTGCATCATCACTTGAATCTTCAAATTCCTTTCTTGCAACAAGTGGTAGACTTGCTTGGTAAACTTTATATTGGTTGAATTTTTTTTTTGCTTATAACTCTGATCTATTTCTATTCTAAACACTCCTCCAACAAGTGAAATATTGCTTATAAAACATCTCTTTTTTAACTTGAACTCTTATTTAGTATTATGATGTTTCTTTTTTGAAATCTTCCGCAATACTCAAACTCTGATTCATTCATGAATTTCAATATAGCTATGTGAGTTTTATTTCAAAAATTCAAATAAAAATATAAACCCATATGCTATGATATTTCTCATTAGATTTAAATGCTTAATGTTTCCAATAATTGTTATCCATGACTTCATTTCTCACCATAGCGGGGGCGTAGGGTTGTAGACATTAGATAACCTTATCTCTAGTCATGTCTTGTCCTTAATCGGGGAGGGTTCCAGTGGGGCCTTGCGAGGCACTGGGGGAAAAGAGTGTTAGGTTAAGTTTTTGTCTAGTGTTTGCATATGGGAAACACCCCAACCCGGCATGTTTGCAGCTCCTCATGCCCATCCATCACTTAGTACGGGGCTAGGGTGTTGACATATTGCCTGGGTAGATTGGTTACTTGGAAATCATGATTTTTTTAGGCTTAAAACTCTTATTTAAAGGGAAAATCATTATTTTTTGCTAAACTCTGATTTATAAAAGGGGGAGAACTACAAACAAAAGGGATAAAATAAGTCATAACTCTGATCATTTTCAATGAAAGACAAGTCTAAAACTCCTTATCATTTACTTAAAAAGCTCGATCATGCCTTCTCTTTTATTTACACATTTTTAGTGCTTTGTTTCCCTACCCACTTTTGCTAATAACAAAGGGGGAGAACTAACATGATAAAATGCAAAAGGGGGATAACTAACAATGATAAATGTAACCCGCTATCATAAACCCAACATGACAAATTCAGTTGATAGCATACATATTAAGGGAGCATTCACATAGGGGGAGCATATATTTAGGGGGAGCAATTCTAAATGCTAAAATCAATAATCATCCTAAAGTCATCACTCTCACACACACACAAGTATAGTCTCATCATGCTTATTTATTAATGCTTTGATTTATCATTAATGGATTTGTTATTATCAAAAGGGGGAGTTTGTTGGAACACGGTCTTCCGCATCTCCTAGGTTTGAGAATAACAAATCCTATGTGTATTTGATCTTGTGTGTTCAAGTGTGCAGATTAACATAGTCCACATGACTCAAGGAGTACTCATGATGCCTGCCCCCAAAATTGAGGCCAAAATTCGAACAAGCTCACTAGCGCCGGCGGAAGCGATAGCGCCCGGCGCTAGCATTGATTAGCTCGATTCTGGCAGCATTTTTAGAAGGAGTTAGCGCCCGGCGGTAGCTACTAGCGCTGGCGGTAGCATGGCGCACAAGAGGCATAGAGCAAATTGTTGCCACGGATGGGAGATTCGGCCGCGCAAAATCATTCCTAATCCGGGCTAGCGCCGGCGGTAGCGTAAAGGCTATAAATTGGATGCTTTGGATCCGAATTCTGCATCCTCCTCCAATCCCAAACTCCAGAGCTTCGTGCCACAGTAGAGAGAGGAAGATTCAGAGCGATACTACCACAATTCCATAAAGCCTTAAGGAGATCCGTGGAGAAGATTTCAACACGCTTCATCATCGTGACGAAAGACCGCATCGACTACGATCATACTCTACGTCTTCGTCTACTTCTCCAAGAGATCCAAATAGAGGGAGTTTTTATATTATTGTCTTTTTCATTTCACATCTTTTCTTGTAATCGTTTAAGTGAAATCGCCTCATGTTGGCGACTAGGTCTGGGGTAGGACTTAGGGCTGAAATTCGCCTCGTGTTGGCGACTAGATCTAGGCTAGATCTAGGGGGTGCTCGAGGCCTTTCTGGGGATAGATTGGCTAGAGCGGCTTGAGGTCGTATCTGGGGAGAGATCGGCTAAAGCCAACCGGTTCGTGGGGATACGAGTCGGTATAGAAAATGAAAAAGAGTTTTTATTATTCGCCTCCGATCTCTAGTGCCATTGAGATCAAGTTTTATAAAACTTATTTAGTATCAATAAAGCTTGTCTCCTTTTTGTTTTACTTCACTTATTTCATGTCTTTAATCTTGCAATAATTCAAAGTTTTTAAATATAATCTAAAGTTTTTGAAAACCCTTATTCACCCCCCTCTAAGGGCGCCGACCGATCCAATAGCCCTAACCTTCCTCTTCGTACAAAACCTTTCAGAAATTCATTAGGGAGGTCTTCTCGTCGACCGATCCTTGGCGTGGAGCACGTAGGACTTGAAAAGTGGAAGATTTGAGGCAAGTGGTGGTTTCTACCTTATCTCTCTACTTCTCTTTAATTCCCTTAGGTGTATGGTTATAATATGTTCATTTTAGGACGTTAGACTTTGCATTTTTATGGTTTCAATCAAGTAGATAAGTCAATTCCATCGAGTAGATAAGTCATTTGTCGAGTGAGTTAATAGTTCGTTGAGTGATTACGGTAAATCCGTCGAGGAGTCGATTCCGTCGAGTAGTTGGTTAGATAAGTAGAATTCGTTGAGTGATCACGGTTAATTAAGAGGGTGGTTGTGTGAGGTTAAGTCGAATTTGTCGAATGCTTGTCCGATTCGTCGAGTAATTCCATTGAATTCATCATGTGGTCTCGACGAATTCGTCGTGTAAGCCTGTTGATGCTTGGAATTTTCTAGATTTTTGTTCTTTCTGTGTTGTCGTGGTGACTCGATGTCAAGCTTTTGCGTGGTGCCAACTTTTGTCATAATAAGTTGTTGTTTTTTGGACTGTTGGTTGGGTTGGAATGGATGACCACCACCATTGTGTCTGTTGGTGAATCCTTGTACCCGATGGATTTGTGGCGAACTATTAGATTGGGTTGCAATGAACGAGCACTATTGGATCGGTAGGCGCCCTTAGAGGGGGAGTGATATTTTAAAAACTTTGTAATAATGCAAGATTAAGACAATAGAAAGTCAAGTAAAATAATTGAAATAAAGTAGAGACATGCTTTATTAATATTAAATAAGGTTTTACAAAAGTTGACTTCTTTGACGCTAGAAATTGGTGGCGATGAATAGTAACCTCTTTTTTGTTTTCTATCCCGACTCGCATCCCCGCAAACCGGTGGCCCTAGCCTATCCTCCCCGGATTCGGCCTCAAGCCACTCTAGCCGACCCTTCCCCGGATGTGGCCTTGAGCACCCCCTAGACCTAGCCTAGATCTAGTCGCCACCACGAGGCGAGTTTCCCCCTAAGTCCTACCCAGACCTAGTCGCCAACACGAGGCGATTTCACTAACCATTTACAAGAAGAATATGAAATGAAAATAAATAAAAACTCCCTCTTGATGAACTTCTGAAGTTGGAGACGAAGATCCGCTGTAGAATAAGCGTTGTAGAAGCAGACTTCGTTTGGATCCGGCGTGACGAGATTCTCCTTCAGAAGTTTGCAGAACTTTGGTAGGACATCAACTTTCGGCCAAGATAGCCTCTGGAATTCTAGCACTCTATCTCTCTCTGATATCTCTCTGATGTGTGTCAAACGAGAGAAGGGACGTCCTTTTTATAGCCTCAGCGCTAGCGCCTGCGCTAGCGGTACCGTCGGCGCTATCCCATATTAGGACACATTCTGCGCGGCAGAATCTTCAATCCGAGGAAACAACTCTCCCTTGCCAACTGTGCTCCTCGTTATCGCCTACGCTATCGGATATCGCCTGGCGCTATCTCCTTCTATAAGTTCTCCCGGCAATTGCGCTTAAGCAATCCATTTCGTCGATTGAAATTTCGTCGAACGGAGCAAAGAGTTCGTCGAGCAAATTTTTGTCGAACGCCGTTATGAGCATTTCGTCGAGCGCCGCTAACAGTTCGTCGAACACACCTAGCGCCTGCGCTAGTACTACCGCCAGCGCTAGTGGGAGATTTGGATTTGATGGCTCAACTTTGGGGGCAACCTTCCTATATAATCCTTGAGTCATGTGAACTTTGTTATCCTGCACACTTAAACACACAAGATCAAAAACACATAGGATTTGTTATTCTCAAACCTAGGAGATGCGGAAGACCATGTTCCAACAAACTCCCCCTTTTGATAATAACAAACCCATTAATGATAAATCAGAGCATTAATATATAAGCATGAAGAAACATACTTGTGTGTGTGTGTGAGTGATGACTTAGGATAATTTTAGCATTTAGCATTTAGAATTGCTCCCCCTAAATACATGCTCCCCCTAAGTGAATTCTCTCCTAATATGTAAGCTATCATCTTAATTAAGCATTATATTTTGATAGCAGATTAATATTTATCATGTTAGTTCTCCCCTTTGTTATTAGCAAAAGCGGGTAAGGAGACACCATTAAAAATTAGTTGCTAAGAAGATAAAAGCATGATCGAGCTTGTAGAGAAGGAAATGATAAGGAGTTTTAGAATACTTTTCATTTAAATAGATCAGAGTTTGAGTATCTCAATATTTTCATAAATCAGAGTTTGTAGCATAACCAAATACAAGGTAAATGTAAAGTTGCGGAAGACTTAGAAAAAATATAAGCAAACATCTTTTGTACGACATGATAATTAAAAAAATTTATAGGAGTTTAATTTTATAAAGAAGATGTTTGGTAAACATTTTAAAATCAATAATAAATTAACCAAGCATGAAATAATGTTATCAAAAAGATAGTACTACAATGTTATGTTAATTCATAATTTCAAAACATACTAAACATTGTAGAAAGCATGCTAGGTTATCTAGTGCATTTCATAAATAAAGAATAGTATAGAATTAGCATTAGGATCCAATACTCATGAGAAGAAGTGTTATGGAAGATAATGATGTGCACAAAAGTGTATTTTTGAGTAGAGTAAACACATTTTTTAATCAAAAATACAAGTAATATGTAAAGTAAGAGCGCAATAAAACACAAATAATTTTACTTCCACAAACTTCAATGCACAAAAAAATGTACAACTACCAAGGTGCTTTGCACACACAATGCTCATTAAGACTTATCAGGGTGCAAAGTAGTGCTTGGGGGATCACATAATTTTATTCTTCAAGATTGATTTTTATTGTGATCCGGTGTACTTAAGAATAAGTGGTTTTTATTTTGAAAGAAAGTTATGGTTTGCACAAGATACTTTACTATTCTTTCCAAGGAGCTCAACCTCACAATGCTTATTAAGACTTATCAGGAGGTTCAAGTAGTGCTTGGTGGAGTTATCTTTGTCACTTTATTATATGATTTTTGTTTTGTACAAAGTTCTCCGAATACACTTGTTTTGCAAACCAATATAATTTATGAGAAAGATAACCACTTTTCTTAACTTTTAAAGTGCAAACAAAGGTTGTGTAGGTAAGATACTTGTGCAATTTTAATTCATTGTACTATTACAAAACATACACAAGCATTCTTAGATTAAACACATAAGTAGACAATGCCAAAGTAAGTGAGTGAATAGTGAACATTATCAAACATAAAATATTTACTCATACTTAGAGGCATGCTAAGCTTAGTTCTACACAACTTTTAAAAGATACTTGAAGCACATATTAATAGATATATCAAAGCATGAAGAAAACAATGTTCAAAGAGTTTGAAAATATAAATTTCGACATTATAGAAGTTCTAAATGATAGATCAAATCATGCTTGATTTTCATAGGAAAATCCATACAGTTTTTTTTTATGTTTTATATTTTTGTATTGGATTTTTGCAAAAAATAAACTTCAAACAAATGGCAAAAACAAAAAAAAGGCAAAGACATAATTTTTTTTTTGTAATTTGGCTTTTGTATTTTTGTATTTGATTTTCACATAAAAGATAGACTTTTAAACAAAAAGCAAGACATATTTTTTGTAATTTAGTTTTTGTAATTTTGTATTTGATTTTTGCATAAAAAAAGAGACTGTAAACAAAAAGGCAAAACATATTTTTGGAATTTGTCTTTTGTATTTTTGTATTTGATTTTTCAAAAACAAAATAGAATCAGAAGTGCAAACATAAATAGTACATATAGATTAATATAGTTTTAGGGATTTTTCAAAATTTTAAAAATACAGAAAAATGAATAAGTGCGCTAGCGCCGGCGTTAGCGCTAGCGCGGGAAACAGTACACGATTTTTTAGGATTTTGAAAATTTTGATTATTGATCTTGATTAAGTGTCCCAATAGTAGTTTAATGCTGAAATGTCAGAATTTTAGGAGATGTTTTCGATGGTTAAAAATTACAAAATTGTGTGTGTGAATGTGTTTTAACTCGAAAGATCTAGGACACCTAACTCAAGTCGTAATAATCGAAATCTAGCATCGGGAAGAGGTTTAGTAAATATGTCAGCGAGTTGAGAGTCTGTGCCAATGAAGCTTACTTTTACATGCTCTTTCTTAATGTGATTCCTAATGAAATGATGACGAACATCGATGTGTTTGGATCTAGAATGGTGTACGGGATTATATGTGAGGTCTATTGCACTTTTGTTGTCACATCTAAGATCAATGTTTTTAGGATGAAATCCAAAATCCTCTCGTGTTTGGCTCATCCATAACGCTTGTGCACAATAACTACCAAGTGCAATATATTCGGCCTTCGTAGTGGAGAGTGCAGCCGAAGATTGTTTCCTACTAGACCAAGCTACTAAAGCGGGTCCTAGAAAATGATAAGTACCGCTAGTGCTTTTTTGATCTAGTGAACACCCGGCGTAGTCCAAATCGGAATAGCCATGGAGTGTGAACGAATCATTATGTGGGTACCATAATCCTAATTTAGATGACCCTAATATATGACGAAAAATACATTTTACCGCTTTTAAATGAGATTCTTTTGGATTGGCTTGAAAGCGAGCACATAAACATACGGCAAACATTATATCTGGTCTAGATGCACTTAAGTAAAGAAGAGATCATATCATTCCTCTATATAACGTTTGATCAATTGAAATTCCGGATTCATCTTTTCCTAGTTTTAAAGAAGCACTCATAGGAGTAGAAGCTTGTTTAAGATTTTCAAATCCAAATCGTTTAAGCATGTCGTGAACATATTTTGTTTGGCAAATAAAGATACCATCAGTTCGTTGTGAGATTTGAAAACCAAGAAAATATGATAGTTCTCCTACAAGACTCATTTCAAATTCATTTTTCATTACTAAGACTACTTCATTACACAACTCTTCATTAGTGGCTCCAAAAATGATATCATCAACATATATTTGTAAAATAATTAGATCGTTATTATTATGCTTAATGAAGAGTGTGTTGTCGGCACTTCCCATAACATACCCGTGTTTTAACAAAAATGATGTAAATCGGTCATACCATGCACGGGGCGCTTGTTTTAAACCATAAAGCGCTTTTTCTAATTTGTAAACATGATTAGGGAATTTTTCATTTATGAAACCGGGGGGTTGTTCTACATAAACTTCTTCTTTTATAAACTCGTTTAAAAAGGCACTTTTAACATCCATTTGAAATAATTTTATTCATTTAAAACTCACAAATTCTAAAAATATTCATATATATTCTAAGCGAGCAACGGGTGCAAAAGTTTCTTCAAAATCTACCCCCTCGATTTGAGAATAACCTTGAGCAACTAAGCGTGCTTTATTTCTTATAATCCTAGATTCACCATCTAATTTATTTTTAAATATCCATTTTACACCTATAATTGGATGATTAGATGGTCTATCTACTAGATTCCAAACTTTATTTCTTTCAAATTGTCCTAACTCTTCATTCATAGCCAAAAACCAAAATTCGTCATTTAAAGCGGTGGAAACGTTTTTAGGTTCAATTTCGGAAACAAAGCAAATATTTGAAAACGTTTTATGAAGATCGAGTTCTTACCCCAGTTGAAGGTTCCCCAATGACTAGCTCTCTTGGATGTTTTTTTGAGAAGTTCAACACGCTTGGAGGTACATATTCAACTTCATTGGGCTTCTCCTCTTCTTCTTTGGATGGTTCCTCTTCGTCGTGCTCCAAAGATGGCAAAGGTTCATCATTTGTACCTGTAGAAAGCTTCTCTGCACATGGAATAATCTCATCAAATTTAACATTAATAGACTCTTCAACCTTACTCGATCTTTTATTATATATTCTATAGGCTTTACTGGTTGAAGAATATCCAAGAAATATTCCTTCATCACATTTCTCATCAAATTTTCCTAAAGAATCTTTTGTATTAAGAATAAAGCATTTACATCCAAATACTTTAAAATATGATACGTTAGGTTTCTTTTGATAATATAGTTCATACGGTGTGAGATTTAGTGATGGGTGAAGCATGACTCTATTCATTACATAGTATGATGTGCTTACGGCTTCGGCCCAAAAAGACTTAGGTAATTTATATTCAGATAACATGGTGCGTGCTAGTTCTTAGATTGTCTTATTTTTTCGTTCAACAACACCATTTTGTTGAGGTGTGCGTGGAGCGGAGAACTCATGCTTAATACCTAACATTTCACAAAAAGATTTAAAATTTTCATTTTCAAATTCACCTCCATGATCTGAGCGAATGCATTTTATTTTTAAATCTAGTTCATTTTGAATACGAGTACATAATTTTGAGAATTCGCAAAACGCATCAGATTTGGAAGAGAGAAATAAAGTCCAGCAATATCTTGAGAAATCATCTATAAGAACGAAAGTGTATATTTTACCACCAAGACTTGCGGTGCTAACGGGACCAAAGAGATCCATATGAATTAATTGCAATGGTTTTGAAGTAGAAATTTCGTTTTTTCTTTTAACCGATGATTTTGTAAATTTTCCTTTTTGGCATGGAGAACATAGTGAAGATAAATTTCCATTCAACTTAGGCAATCCTCTAATCAATTCCCTTTTTGCTAGTTTTAAAATGAGCTTTGTACTAGCGTGACCTAAACGTCTATGCCATAGTTCTAATTCATCATTTTTGGTTATAAAACTTTTATAGATGATTTTGAAAGATCATGAAACGAAACTATGTAAACATTGTAAATTCTGGGTGCAGTTAGTAACACATCTTTTGATTTAGGATTAACTATTTTGCAAAGATTAGTGGATGATTCAAATAATACGTCTAATCCTTTATCACATAGTTGACTTATAGATATTAAGTTATGTTTCAAGCCTTTAACATAAAGAACATTTGAGATAAGAAAAGATTCGTTACCCACTGTACCAACTCCCATGATCCTTTCTTTACCGTTATCACCAAACGTTACGATCCCTCCTTTCTTCTTTTCTCGGCTAAGGAATTTTGCTTTGTTGTCCGTCATGTGCTTGGAGCAGCCTGAGTCCAAGTACCACACATCCTCCGTTTCCTTAGCCTTTCTGCAAATCTAGAGAGAAGATGAGAGTAAAGATCCAGATACCCAAGAGGTACCACACATAGAATAAGTGGATTTCTTAGGTACCTAGATTTGTTTTAAAGAACATTGTTTTATATTCCTGCAAGAGCTAGACGTGTGTCCAAACTTAAGACAATTAACACACGAAATAATGGGGGTTGAGACCCTTTTCTGAGTTTCTACGTTGCTTTTGCAAGATGATGTTTGGACATTAGAAAAAACATAAGATTTTTTATCAGTTGAGCTACCGCCGACGTTAGTGGCCAGCGCTGGGCGGTAGGGTTCACTTTTATATCCGACCAAAAAATTTGGAGAACCATAACATTGATTTCCCAAAATCATATCCAAGGATTTTTGACCAATCCCGAATTTTTTTATGGCTATATTGAGGTCATGATTTTGTTTTTTAAGAAAAGTATTTTCTTGTACAATCATAACACATTTATTTTCAAATCCCTTTTTGTTATTTTCAATTTGTAAAAGAGAGGTTTTTAGTTTTCTCTCTAAGTCCCCCTTTTCTTTTGCAATAGTTTTGTTTTGTGAGAGGGCCTTGGAAAGAGAAACTTCAAGTTCTTTTTCCAAAACTAAAGAGTGCTCACACTCTTGACATGAAACCTTTCTCTTTTCAAGGGAAATCACCTTTTTGTGAGCTTACGATTTTCTTTGATAATAGATTCATTTTCACGATTTAATATGATATTATCTTTTATACTTTGATCATAGGATTTGCAAGTTAAAACAAATTCATCATAGAGTTCTTCGAAAGTAGGAGGAATTACCTCAGTGTCGCTAAGAACACTGGTGTCGTCATCGTTGCTTTTTGCCATTAAGCATAAGTTAGCTTCCTCCTCGCTACTTGACTCAGATTCGTTTGACTCTTCTGAGGAAGAATCATCCCATGTTGCGGCTTTCAGTACTTTCTTCTTCTCTTTTGCTTTGTGTTGTTCTTTTTGCTCCTTTTGATACTTTGGGCACTGGCTCCGAATGTGCCCGGTCTTTCTGCAGTGGTAGCACTCTGGTGGTGGTCTTTCTTCTTCATCTTCGCTTCCTTTTTCTTTCCTTGATGAAGAGGAAGATCCCTTTCGTCGAGTATCCTTTTGGAAGTATTTGCGGAATGTGTTCCTTCTTTCTGGATTCCTGATGAACTTCCTGAAGTTCTTCACCAGGAGACCTTCTTCATCTTCATCATCATCTTCGATGCTCTCCTTCTTTGACTTTAGTGCTAGCGCCTTTTTCTTTGGCTCTTTGTTGTATTCATCGTCGTTGAATCTGGAGTTCTACCTCATGGGTTTTGAGATTCCCAATAAGGTTCTCGATTTGGAGCGTTCTTAAGTTGTGCGACTCTGAGATGGCTGTCACCTTTGGATTGAACCTTGGAGGTAAGGAACGAAGAATTTTCCTCACCAAGTCCCCGTCTGAGTAGGTCTTTCCAAGTGCCTTTGAAGCATTGACGATCTTGGTGAAGCGAGTGTACATCGAGTTAATGTCTTCTTCGGTATCCATCCTGAATTTTTCATATTCATATTCCAGTTAGAATAGCTTTGCATCTTTCACCTGTGATGTACCTTCATGAGTAACTTCCAATTGATTCCAAATATCATAAGCAGTTGTGCATGCCGAAATTCTATTAAACTCAGTCCTATTTAAAGCGCAATATAAAGCGTTCAGTGCTTTAGCATTATTTTTACACCTTAGTTTATCATTATCGTCTCATTTATCTTTTGGTTTTGCTAATGTCGCCTCTCCCACTATAGTTGTAGGAGGTGAGTACCGAACTTCTACCATGTTCCATACTTCTACATCCATGGTCATAAGAAAACACATCATTCGATTTTTCCAGTAGTTAAAATCTGACCCAGTAAAGAGAGGTGGTCGACTAATCCCGTGACCCTCTGGAAAAGCGAGATCATGAGACGCCATTATTCCCGGTTGTTAAGCCGATTGGAATAACCTAGCTCTGATACCACTTGTTGGATCGGTAGGCGCCCTTAGAGGGGGTGAATAAGGGTTTTCAAAACTTTAGTGATATTTTAAAAACTTTGTAATAATGCAAGATTAAGACAATAGAAAGTCAAGTAAAACAATTGAAATAAAGTAGAGACGTGCTTTATTAATATCAAATAAGGTTTTACAAAGTTGACTTCTATGACGTTAGAAATCGGTGGCGATGAATAGTAAACTCTTTTTGTTTTCTATCCCAACTCGCATCCCCGCGAACCGGTGGCCCTAGCCTATCCTCCCCGGATTTGGCCTCAAGCCGCTCTAGCCAACCCTTCCCCAGATGTGGCCTCGAGCACCCCCTAGACCTAGCCTAGATCTAGTCACCAACACAAGGCGAGTTTCCCCCTAAGTCCTACCCATACCTAGTCGCCAACACGAGGCGATTTCACTAACCGTTTAGAAGAAGAATATGAAATGAAAATAAATAAAAACTCCCTCTTGATGAACTTCTGAAGTTGGAGACGAAGATCCACTGTAGAATAAGCGTTGTAGAAGCGGACTTCGTTTGGATCCGGCGTGACGAGATTCTCCTTCAGAAGTTTACAGAACTTTGGTAGGACATCAACTTTTGGCCAAGATAGCCTCTGGAATTCTAGCACTCTATCTCTCTCTGATATCTCTCTGATGTGTGTCAAACGAGAGAAGGGACGTCCTTTTTATAGCCTCAGCGCTAGTGCCTGCGCTAGCGGTACCGCCGGCGCTATCCCATATTAGGACACATTCTGCGCGGCAGAATCTTCAATCCGAGGAAACAATTCTCCCTTACCAACTGTGCTCCTCGTTATCGCCTCCGCTATCGGATATTGCCTGGCGCTATCTCCTTCTATAAGTTCTCTCGGCAATTGCGCTTAAGCAATCCATTTCGTCGATCGAAATTTCATCGAACGGAGCAAAGAGTTCGTCGAGCGAATTTTCGTCGAACGCCGTTATGAGCATTTCGTCGAGCGCCGCTAACAGTTTGTCGAACGCACCTAGCGCCTGCGCTAGTACTACTGCCAGCGCTAGTGGGAGATTTGGATTTGATGGATCAACTTTGGGGGCAACCTTCTTATGTAATCCTTGAGTCATGTGGACTTTGTTATCCTGCACACTTAAACACACAAGATCAAATACACATAGGATTTGTTATTCTCAAACCTAGGAGATGCAGAAGACCATGAAGCAGCTCAATCAGGCTATCGAAGTATAAGTCAAGTCGATGCAATGTCGAAAGGAACTCGACGCAGAAGGAAGAGCCTGTCGAAGCCATCTTAGAAGTCGACGCAAATTCGACTTCAATTCGAAGATGAAGTTCAGGTCGAAGCCTTCAACTCGATGGATACGTCGATAAGTAATCGACGCAACGTTGACATCCGAGTTCAGCCAGAGCTAAGAAGTAATTCAAAGCTACTCCTATAAGAACTCAGAGGTGTGTCGATATGAAGAATGATGAAGTCGACGCAGCGTCGAATATAGTCTGAAATAGAAGCTTTTTTAGCTGTCCTTTTAATACCTTTTCAGATGGTCCACAATGCTGAAGACAATTCTCCAACGGCTCGTTTATTGCCAAGAATGGAATGTATTCTAGGAGACAGCAAAAACATTCTTGGAATGTATTCAAAACTGATGGACAGGTCGGGAACAAAAGAAGAAAGGGAAATCAACTATCCAATAAGGATTCCTCTTGAGAACAGCCCAAAAGAAGAAAGAAATTCAAATTCAATCATGGAGAATAAGTATGCTGAGAGGAGAAGAAAAACATAAGGATATGTTGGAGCCTTAGCTTTTGATTTGAGTTAGTATCCATCCCTTTTGTTAATAATTCATCTAAGAAAACTAAGGAAACATAAATTAAATATGATGCGATCGAATCGGAGAATATACATAAGAAAATAATACAAGCTCTCTGCGTTTGACGAATGTCGAATGGAGCTCGACAAATTCCAGCTAGCCAGCGCTCGACAAATCTTCATCAGAACAGCGTTCGACAAATGGCGAACTGCGCTCGACGAATTCAGTCAGAATAATCTCAGCGATCAGGCATTCTCTGAACGGCGCTCGACAAACTCAATCCAGCCATCTCAGCGGTCTACGAATTCCAAGATAGAGATAATCGCTCAGTACATCAGACGGCGAGCTCAGCCCGACAAATGTCAAGCTGGGATCGACGAATTTCTCTCTAAATTATTTTAATATCTTTTTCACTGTCTTTTGACTATTCCTCTTAGCCGTTGCAGATCAATCAATATTATTAGCCGTTTCAGACTAACTTTAATAAAAAGAAACGGCAGGTTATTTTCTCGAGGATTCAAAGCATTGATGGAGACCTCAGCTCTTTCCTTCTTCCCAAGAGAAGAATTCAAATTAAGAGAAAAGGTTCTCAGATTATAAAAAGACAGTTACAGAGAAAGCAAATGAGAGAACACACGACAGAAATAAAGAGAAAATCAATTTGTTCTTCATTGCTAACATCTTCCTGCAGATTACAAACATCCTGAGACACAAATCACAACTACTTGCTCAGGATCACCACTACAAAAGAAGGAAGAAGTGTTTAAAAGAAGAGGCTCCAGAACTGTCATCAAACCATATCAGACAGGGGGAGCTCTTCAACATCAGATTCATTCAACACCACATTTGGATCTCCAAGAGTCTTCTTATATAGAGAAGAACAATATAATTTCTGTTTTCATTTTTACTTCCTTACCCCATCCTGTACAGGGTTATAACTCCCTTCAAAAGTCAATCCTGGTGACAGGGCACCTTAGCAAAAACCTGCATCTTGGTTAGAGCACCTTATCAACAGCTCACTTGGTGTGTGGACACCTTATCAAAAACACCTTGGTGTGAGGGCACCTTATCAACAACCTCCTAGTGGATTCCTACCAGTGGGTAGAAGAGTAGATGTACCCAGTTGAGGGGAACTACTATATATTCAGTGTCATCTGTGGATTGCTTGTTTTTTATCTATTTGTTTATCTCATGTGTTGTATTTATTTAGATGCACTTTGACTGTTTGGTTTTATTACTCATACAGAAATCAGCAAACTCACTCATATAAATAAATATATCACTTACTTTAAAAGTAAACTTAAACAAGATCTTTTAATAAGATAAATAAGAACTAAACCTTCCTTTCAATTGGTATCAGAGGCGGTTGATTTTTCACACAGGCTAACACCTGAAATCACAAAGATCACTTTTTAGTTCTTAGGGTTTTCAAAATGGCACAAGAAACCTTTCTGTTCTCAGATCCACCCATATGTAATTTAGCTAATATCTCATTATGGCAAGTTAGAATTAAATTATATATGAATGATATAGATGAAGAAATTTACAAATCTATTTTGAAAGGACCTCCCCTCATATCATCAAAGGCAGCTACACCTGCATTACCTAGTTCCACGAGTCTCTTGTCCCCTTCGAGAGCAATGAAAGGGCCTGTTTATGTTGGTGCTGATATATCTTCTTCAAAGAAGACTACCAACAGTGAAACTGATGTCACTGCCCATGTTTGCAAAATGAAGCCAGATAAATTCAAAGCTGGTGCTGATGATGGGCAGGCTGATAAACATAAAGGACCTTCCCCATCTACAGAACCATCCCCATCTTCAGACTACTCAACAGATGCAGAGGCCAAAGCTATGCAGATCTTGACTCAATCTGTGTCAAAAGACATTCTTCAAAGTGTTGAAGACTGCACTTCTGCAAGAGGAATCTGGAACTCCCTCTCTAGGATGGTAAATGAACCCTCTTCTTCCATTACTCTAACTAAATGTATTTATGATGCAGAACCATCAATAAATCTGAGTGAAGAAGAAAAAGAAAAGCAGCACAAAGCTAGAGCTTTCTGCATGATGGCCATAAATGGATCATACCAAAATCAAAAGGCAGAAGCAGAGTTAGGAAAGGTAAATGAGGTAAAATCAAATCATAACTCTACCTCTAAAACTATTTTTAAACTAACACTCACAGATTCAATAACAATAGACAAAGAAATTAAAAAGAAGTTAACAAGCATAAAATATTTAACTTCTGAGAATAATAAAACTGAAGAAAAATCAAAAGCACAAAATAAATCAATTAAGGATAAATTGCTTAAAAATTGTCAAAATAACTTTGAAATAATTTCAAACATATATTTTAACGACTACAAAAGAAAACTTTCAATTAGTATCAAAAATCAGATTTTAAAGTTCTTAAGACATATATTTCTAAGAGAACTTTCAAATATTATTAAAAAGTTTTTCACCATTAAACTCCATTCCTAATAAGCAAGCATAAAACTCATTTGAATATTAATGTCAGATAACTTCAAAATTCTTACAGACCTTCTCCAAATTATGTTGAGCATTCTATTGTAGTTGCATTGATTAGAAATAATCAGAAGCACTGAGTGTGAGTCTCTTCTGATAAGGGGATTCTTAAGAAGGAAGGTATCAGACAAAGATTCCTTAAAAATCCATTAAAGGTTGCTGCAATTGAAAATTTTAATCCTTAGAAATAAAAGTCTAGGAAAGCAGAGTTGCTCAAATAATTTAAGAACAAAAAGCCCAAGTGAGAGAGAAAATGAGAAATTCAGAGAAACCAAGTGAGAGAGAAAAGGAGAAAATAAAAATTAAAACTGTCGGCATCCTAAACCAAATAGGGGGACACCACCAGGCCACTAGTTTTAAATTGATTTAGGATCCCAACTCAAATAGGGGGAGATTGTTGGAGCCTTAGCTTTTGATTTGAGTTAGGATCCATCCCTTTTGTTAATAATTCATCTAAGAAAACTAAGGAAACATAAATTAAATATGATGCAATCGAATCGGAGAATATACATAAGAAAATAATACAAGCTCTCTGCGTTCGACGAATGTCGAATGGCGCTCGACAAATTCCAGCCAGCCAGCGCTCGACAAATCTTCATCAGAACAGCGTTCGACAAATGGCAAACTGCGCTCGATGAATTCAGTCAGAATAATCTCAGCGACCAGGCATTCTCTAAACGGCGCTCGACAAACTCAATCCAGCCATCTCAGTGGTCTACGAATTCCAAGATAGAGACAATCGCTCAGTACATCAGACGGAGAGCTCAGCCCGACAAATGTCAAGCTGGGATCAACGAATTTCTCTCTAAATTATTTTAATATCTTTTTCACTGTCTTTTGACTATTCCTCTTAGCCATTGCAGATCAATCAATACTATTAGCCATTGTAGACTAACTTTAATAAAAAGAAATGGCATGTTATTTTCTCGAGGAGTCAAAGCATTGATGGAGACCTTAGCTCTTTCCTTCTTCCCAAGAGAAGAATTCAAATTAAGAGAAAAGGTTCTCAGATTATAAAAAGGCAGTTACAGAGAAAGCAAATGAGAGAACACACGACAGAAATAAAGAGAAAATCAATTTGTTCTTCATTGCTAACATCTTCCTGCAGATTACAAACATCCTGAGACACAAATCACAACTACTTGCTCAGGATCATCACTGCAAAAGAAGGAAGAAGTGTTTAAAAGAAGAGGCCTCCAAAACTGTCATCAAACCAAATCAGACAGGGGGAGCTCTTCAACATCAGATTCATTCAACACCACATTTGGATCTCCAAGAGTCTTCTTATACAGAGAAGAACAATATAATTTCTGTTTTCATTTTTACTTCCTTACCCCATCCTGTACAGGGTTATAACTCCCTTCAAAAGTTAATCCCGGTGACAGGGCACCTTAGCAAAAACCTGCATATTGGTTAGAGCACCTTATCAACAGCTCACTTGGTGTGTGGACACCTTATCAAAAACACCTTGGTGTGAGGGCACCTTATCAACAACCTCCTAGTGGATTCCTACCAGTGGGTAGAAGAGTAGATGTACCCAGTTGAGGGGAACTACTATATATTCAGTGTCATCTGTGGATTGCTTGTTTTTTATCTATTTGTTTTATCTCATGTGCTGTATTTATTTAGATGTACTTTGACTGTTTGGTTTTATTACTCATACAGAAATCAGCAAACTCACTCATATAAATAAATATATCACTTACTTTAAAAGTAAACTTAAACAAGATCTTTTAATAAGATAAATAAGAACTAAACCTCCCTTTCAGGATACGTTACATATTTTCGGTCTGTCAAATAGGGCTTTTTCTTCTTCCTCCTTTAACCCTAAGACAGATCAGAAGATATCTCTCACCATAGGAAAAACATACAGCTTCTTCTTCTTCTTCTTCTTCTTCACACAGCAGCAAGTTTACAAGAAGTGCTCGGAGAATAAGGATCAAGCCAATAACCCTTGCAATCATTGCAATCATAAGCAAGGGTTCATTATATTCAGATCCAGTGATAAACAGAAGCAGAAAATAGCTTCTGAAGAATTCTGAAAGCAGAATTTCATTCTCCTCTTTCTCTCTTTCTTCTTCTTAATTCACCTACTGTAAAAGGGTTTTATTAATCCTTCTTTCAAAGGATTCGGTGGTTCTAAGAGTCTCCTTATCAAAAGACTCAGTGGTTCTAAGAGTCTCCTTATCAAAAGACTCAGTGGTTCTAAGAGTCTCCTCATCAAAAGACTCAGTGGTTCTAAGAATCTCCTTATCAAAAGACTCAGTGGTTCTAAGAATCTCCTTATCAAAAGACTCGGTGGTTCTAAGAATCTCCTTATCAAAAGACTCAGGCACAGTTAGTGCAATCCTACCGGGGAGGTAGAAGAGTGGACTACCCACATTTTGGGGAACCACTATAAAAATCTTGTGTCTTCTGTGTTTGCATTTATGTGTTGTCCCTGCTTATAGTTTTCTGTTCATATATTTCCTGCAATCTTGATTACTTTATTCCGCGATTGGCATTGATTAAAAAAATTGCATAAGTACTTAGTAGTTTTATTGTATGCGCATAATTAGGGAAAAGTTTTAAAACTCTTTTCACCCCGCCCCCCCCCCCCCCCCCCCCCCCCCCCCCCCCCCCCCCCTCTAGAAAATACTCAGAGGCACACTGCACTTTCAAAAAACTCTCATCAAGCTCTACGTGTGTGCAGTGAGTATTTTTGGTTTCGTGGATTTTTGAGGTTGGTGTGTGTAGCCCTAACCTTCCTTTTCGTACAAAACCTTTCAGAAATTTGCTAGGGAGGTCTTCTCTTCGGCCGATCCTTGGCGTGGAGCGCGTAGGACTTGGAAAGTGGAAGATTTGAGGCAAGTGGTGGTTTCTACCTTATCTCTCTACTTCTCTTTAATTCCCTTAGGTGTATGGTTATAATATGTTCATTTTAGGACGTTAGACTTTGCATTTTTTTTTGTTTCAATCGAGTAGATAAGTCAAATCCATCGAGTAGATAAGTCATTTGTCGAGTGAGTAAATAGTTCGTTGAGTGATTACGGTAAATCCGTCGAGGAGTCTATTCCGTCGAGTAGTTGGTTAGATAAGTAGAATTCGTCAAGTAATCACGGTTAATTCAGAGGGTGGTTGTGTGAGGTTAAGTCGAATTTGTCGAATGCTTGTCCGATTCGTCGAGTAATTCCACTGAATTCATCGTGTGGTCTCGACGAATTCGTCGTTTAAGCCTGTTGATGCTTGGAATTTTCTAGATTTTTGTTCTTTCTGTGTTGTCGTGGTGACTCGATGTCAAGCTTTTGCGTGGTGCCAACTTTTGTCATAATAAGTTGTTGTTTTTTGGACTGTTGGTTGGGTTGGAATGGATGACCACCACCACAGTGTCTATTGGTGAATCCTTGTACCCGGTGGATTTGTGGCGAACTGTTAGATTGGGTTGCAATGAACGAGCACCACATCAGAACCATTTTATGTCCGGTTTTGCTGATTCACTTTTCAACTTATTAGTCTCTTTTACTCTCTATGTATATACATACGATTAACTTTATGAATATTCATCGCGCATTGTGCAAGACTTTACTCTCTTATTGAGTCAATCCTGCTGAATTATTATACCTTATTGTTCACCTGACTTTGTTTGTTGTTGATTTATAGTTGCTCTTGTTGAGTTGGTAATCTTCTTAATTTATTAACCCTTTAATCATGTTTGAGTTGTCTTTTGCTTCTTTGTACTGAAGCATTCTTTTCTTTTGAATATCTCAGGTTCGGATCAGCAGCAGTTAAAGCTGACCAAACTGTCTCTTCCTGAATTTTGTAGTTAATTTCTTTTCCTCATAGGTGAGGCGTAATTGTTGTACTTGTTTTCGACTTTAAGGGGTATTTTGTTACCCTCTGATTTTTCTATGGGTTCGTGTCAGATTGTTGACGCTTATTGTTTAGTTCTTTTTTTGTAGACTGTTTACGTGCAGTTCCTACTAGTACTACTTATTGATGTTGATGCATTGCTCTCTGGTAAGATTTTATGTTAGGATACATGGTAGTTATTTTCCCGTGTATAAAAATCTGCACCTTTACTCATAGCATGATTAAAATCAAATGTCACCCTACTTTGAAGATCGTAAAAGCTCTTTTCTTACTTATACTAAAACTAGAGATTTGCACGCATACCACTAGCATAATGATTGGTCTTCATACTCATATAAGATAAAATGAATTAAATTTCTTATTTTCTTTCTGCTGCGTATATATATATATATATTTATTTTTCTA
Organism: Dactylorhiza incarnata; assembly: GCA_033032865.1. Lineage (NCBI taxonomy): Eukaryota > Viridiplantae > Streptophyta > Magnoliopsida > Asparagales > Orchidaceae > Dactylorhiza > Dactylorhiza incarnata. Next base: position 761,489 of record JAWHQI010000474.1, on the reverse strand, counting down.
CTTGTGGACTAGCTGATCCATTGGGGCGAGGGACACGATCTTGAACTTCTAATGTAAATCTTATCTTTCAACATAAAGTATAAATATGTATGTCTTTTATGAAAATATATAAAGAGACGGAGATGCCTGAGCGTTTGTAATTGTCTCCTACATGACGTGGCATCACAGCCCACATTTTCTCTCACTATGATAATATATTTATATATTGGTGAAAATGCGTGTTGTGACAGCTAGGGTCTGAGCGGAGGCTGTCCAAGGAGGGTGGCTAGGGTCTGAGCGGAGGTCATCTTCGCGGTGTCCGACCGAGCGGAGGCCGTTCGGGCAAAGGTCGGCCTCACGACGGACTATCGAGCGGGGGGGTCGAGGCGATCGGCTTTGCGGCCGAGTTGGGGTCGGCCTCACATTGGGAGACCAAGTGGAGGCCTGCCCCGCGGCGGTCGGACGAGTGGAGGCCGGCCGGATGGAGGCTGGCCTTACGGCGGGCGGCTGAGCGGGGGCCGGCCGGCCGGAGGCCAGCCTCGCGACGACCGGCCGAGCAGGGTAAGGGGCGGCCTCGCGGCGGTCGGGTTTGCGGTCGAACGGGGGTCGGCATCATGGTGGGCGGTCGAGCGGGGGTCGGCCTCGCGACAGGCGGTCGAGCGGGGTCTGGCCTACCGGTGGGCGGTCAAGCGGAGGCCGGCCTAAAAGAGGGCGGCCGAGCGGAGGTCGGCACCGTGGAGGCTGGGCTCACGATGGGAGACCAAGCGGAGGCCGACCTCACAGCGGGTGGCCGAGTGGTGGCTGGCCCCACGGAATCCGACTGGGAGACGGCCGGCCGGCCTCCCGGCGGGCTGCCGAGCGGAGGTTGGCCGCGCTGCGACTGGCCGTGCGCAGGCCGTCCGGGCGGCGACCGGCTTCACGTTGGGCAGTCGAGCGGGGGCTGTCCTTGCGGCGGGCGGCCGAGCGGGGGCCGTCCTTGCGGTTGGCGGTCGTCCTTGCGGTTGGCGGCCGTCCTTGTGGTTGGCGGCCGAGCGGGGGACCGGCCGGAGGAGCGGCAGCCGGCCGGAGGAGCGGCAGCCGGCCGGTTGCCTGGCCGCAGGCGGTTAGCGTGGCGGTTGGGATCACAAGTGCGGTGGTTAGTACACGGATCACACATGGATCGGGTGTGATGATCGTGCGTGCAGCGGTTTCTCCTATAACTCCTTTTTTAATTAGTGGGGGTTAAGGAATTCTGCTTATTTGCAGCGTGGAATTCCTATAAATTAAGGGAGACCCTTATTTATATAATATAATGACAAGTGATAATGCACAAGGGAGCCCCCCATGCGGTTGCGATAGTGTCCTAGCGCGACGAAACTCATGCCGCTCGCAGCCTCCACAGTGCTCTAAGAAATTGATTGACCGGTGCTCTGGGGGGCTGCGAGTGGCGGGTGTTTCGCCGTGTCGGGACACGATCGCGGTCGGGGTACTATCGCAGACGCACGAGGTGGTGTGGGGGCGCGCACTGTCGGTCGTATAAATAAAAAGATGAATATAATATAAATGTTTTATAACACATGCCCTGCACGCGCACGCACACACACACACACTCACACAAGTGACAGGTATGGGCTCCGCCCACATTAATTAATTAGTGCAGTTAAAAATAAACAAACTATCAATTAATTAATGCGAAAATAGTTATACCTATTTTTTAATTTTTGTTAAAAAAATTCTAATCATGAAGCATATATTACCGTGCATGATAAATCAACTTTAATAAAGCTGATGAATTTAATTATTACTCATTGAAATTACTGATGACATGCCTAACGACAGCCTACCATAATAATTATAAGGTCAATAAGTGATCATTCCTTTCTTTCAAGTTAGTTAAGGACACCATCTTGTACTAAGACTAATTCATTCCAACTAGAAGTTCAATGAGAATTCTCTCTTTCGGTAAGCTTAGTCCTCGGGATCGAAGAATTCCAATGTTGTACTCAATCTATATCTATTTCCTCCCATTCCTCTATATATCGAGTCTGGCCTTTGCTTAGATTCCATTTCGTGTGGGATCGGGAGAAGAGACTCATAGAGAGCGCGCTTCTAGAGAAATATTTTTCAAACCTGAACTTCGCTATCGCTCGCCTTTCTACCTTCAGTCAGAATCTCAGCAGATTTGATTGGAATCGTGTTGATTCTTCGATGCGGGTTCATAAAGGAAGACGCGTGGAGGGGACAAACCATGGGTTTCCCCGCCCCTCTCCTTAATTAGTAGAGTAAGGAGAGGAGCGTAGTGGCAGGCTCGCAGAGCCCAGCCTTCAAGTCCTATTCTCGGGGAGAGACTTTTCTTTTCTTCCTATTTCATTCTTTATCCTATTCCCGATCAGATTGAATAAGCTACTCATGGGTAAAGTGCTCTCTTTCCTTTAGTAATGCTAATAAAAAAATTCCATAGCCTACTTGAATAGTTGAAGTTGAAGGGATTTCAAGCGCTCGACCCTCTCTCATGCGCCTCATATAGGTATGACGATATCTACCAAAAACTTGTTCGATTTTATGAATTTCCATCATTATTTTTAATTTGAAGATATGATATAATTACTTGAATGAAATTGTATTTTTTTTTGACATAAATTATATTATACATTAAGCATTTAGATTAAAATTGTTGCGGATCACTCAAGGCTCCGGTACACCGGACTAAATTGGACCGTCTTAGCCCGGGAGCGTTCGAGCACGCAAACAGTCACAGAAAAAGGGAAAGCTGACAAGGCAATTTTTTTAACGTGAAAAACCCATAAACTGGGTGAAAAACTACGTGGTCGGATCTGTGCCGACCAAAACTTCCACTATTTGTTGGTTGACAGAGCTTTTTTGAAGAACTCGAGGGCGACAGGCCGCCTCTCGTTACAATTGTTGAGAGAGAGAGAGAGGTGTTCGTAGGGTGACAGGCCACCGCTCCCGGAGCTAAGTCTTCTGCCTGCTGCAGAGGGAATGTTACGCTCTACGTGCTTTTGAGGCTTTGAATGCTGCTCGAAGGTTGGATCGATGCGCTCTGGGTGTCTTTGTCTCTGTGGCTTGTCTCCTACTGCGCGAGAGGAGTTTGGAGTGCTGGTCTTGACGGTGGCTTTCACGTTTGTTCTTGAGCGCACATAGGCGTGCTTGTTCTTGAGCGCACGGAGGCGTGCTTGAAGCGGAGCGCACGAAGGCGCGCTTGGAGCGGAGCGCACGAAGGCGCGCTTGGAGCGGAGCACACGGGGGCGCGCTTGGAGCTGAGCGCACGGGGGCGCGCTTTGAGCGGAGCGCACGAAGGCGCTTGTGAGCGTGCAAGTTGGAGGCGCGCTTGTGAGCGCACAAGGAGGAGGCGCGCTTGTGAGCGCGCAAGGAGGAGGCGCGCTTGTGAGCGCGCAAGGAGGAGGCGCGCTTGTGAGCGCGCAAGGAGGACGCGCGATTGTGAGCGCGCAAGGAGGACGCGCGCTTGTGAGTGCGCAAGAAGGACGCGCGCTTGTGAGCGCGCAAGGAGGAGGCGCGCTTGTGAGCGCGCAAGGAGGAAATGCGTTTGTGAGCGCGCAAGGAAGAAGGAGGAGAGAGAAAATCTGCAGGAGGATTTTCCCTGCCGGAGAGAGAGAAAGTCTCAAAAAGGGGGGAGAGATGGAGGAGGAGATGGAAAAAAGAGAAGCCTTGGGGTTCTATTTATAGTTTTTGAGGGTGGCACTTTCGTAATTAAATGGGTGGTTAGGGTGGTTAGGATGGTTATGGTGGTTATGCGGCTACCCGTACACCATAACCAATTTATGTGTTATACGCACACTTATCATGAATATTGCTACGCGCACACCAGTTTGTATAGTTTTGCGGTGATATGTATTCATATGACGGATATGGTTATGCGCACACCATAACCATATTATTTGCTATACGCAAACCGTATTGAAGGATTTTACTATTTGCACCCCCATGTTGGAGGATTTTACTATTTACAGGATTTTACTATTTACACCACATGATGTGGGATTTTACTATTTACACTCACATGTTTGGAGGATTTTACTATTTGCACCTCATGATGAGGAATTTTACTATTTACACCCACATGTTGGAGGATTTTACTATTTACACCCACATGTTGGAGGATTTTACTATTTGCACCTCATGATGAGGGATTTTACTATTTACACCCACATGTTGGAGAATTTTACTATTTGCTCCTCAAAATGAGGGAATTTTTACTATTTGCACCCCATGATATGGGATTTTACTATTTTCACCCCCATGATGAGGGATTTTACTATTTACACTCATATGTTGGAGGATTTTACTATTTACACCCACATGTTGGAGGATTTTACTATTTGCACCTCATGATGAGGGATTTTACTATTTGCACCCCATGATGTGGGATTTTACTATTTACACCCACATGTTGGAGGATTTTACTATTTGCACCTCATGATGAGGGATTTTACTATTTGCACCCCATAATGTGGGATTTTACTATTTGCACCCCATGATGGGGGATTTTTACTATTTGCACCCCATGATATGGGATTTTACTATTTGCACCCCATGATCGGGGATTTTACTATTTGCACCCCATGATGAGGGATTTTTACTATTTGCCCCCCCCCCCATGATGGGTGGTTACGGGGATAATGGGGTTTATCTTGGTCAACCTCATTTCCTCCACCAAATGAGGCGAGTGATGTTCATTAGCGCATTGCCCGAATGCACTGCCTGAACATTTTGTGAGACCACATCACGTATCATCTTTACGAGTGCACATCATAAGCCCCCCAAACCTTCGGAGTCCGAATTACTGTGCGGAAGAGTTCGGAGTTTTTGATTTTTTCTGCGGCGACTTCGATCATTGTTATCTTCGTGGCGCCTTGGGTAGGAATTGATGTTGTAGGATGAGTGTGCAGTTTTTCACATAATAGAAGATAAGTTTGCACGAGTCTGAGCTCACAGTTTTTTACATAATAGAAGATGAGTTGCGCGAGTCTGAGCTCGCGGCTTTTTACATAGTAGAAGATAAGTTTGCGCGAGTCTGAGCTCGCGGGTTTTTACATAGTAGAAGATAGATTTGCGCGAGTCTGAGCTCGCGGCTTTTTACATAGTAGAAGATAGATTTGCGCGAGTCTGAGCTCCCGGCTTTTTACATAATAAAAGATAAGTTTACGTGAGTCTGAGCTCGCGGCTTTTTACAGAGTAAAAGATAGATTTGCGTGAGTCTGAGCTCGCGGCTTTTTACATAGTAGAAGATAGATTTGCGCGAGTCTGAGCTCACGGCTTTTTACATAGTAAAAGATAAAGTTTGCGCGAGTCAGAGCTCGCGGCTTTTTACATAATAGAAGATAGGTTTGGTCGGTGAAGAGCGTTTGTATTCAAACCGTGTACGAACGTAGGAGGGGCAAACACTTACGATGTCGGGACCTTACTGCGGTGGAGAAGGGCGAACCTTCATTCAACGACAGTGAGAGATTGCTGTGAGCGCGCTGCCCGGAGGCAGTTGCTATTCATTAGCGCACTGCCCGGAGGCAGGTGATGTTCATTAGCGCACTGCCCCGGAGGCAGGTGCTGTTCATTAGCGCACTGCCCCGGAGGCAGGTGCTGTTCATTAGCGCACTGCCCCGGAGGCAGGTGCTGTTCATTAGCGCACTGCCCGGAGGCAGGTGGTGTTCATTAGCGCACTCCCGGAGGCAGGTGCTGTTCATTAGCGCACTGCCCGGAGGCAGGTGCTGTTCATTAGCGCACTGCCCGGAGGCAGGTGCTGTTCATTAGCGCACTGCCCGGAGGCAGGTGCTCTTCATTAGCGCACTGCCCGAAGGCAGGTGTTGTTCATTCAAATAGACGTCCTTTCCTTTTGGTGAAGTGAATACGTAATTTCGATAGCATGTGGGATGACATGCCTGAAATGATCAACTTTGAAAGCTATTAGTTATAGTGGCAATTTACACAAATTCTTATAGAAATAAAGTTGGTAGAATATTTTAGTGGCGCGGGTAGTGCCCTGCTAATAGGTGTGAAGCAATCTCCCGGGATGACTGACGTAAGGGTTGCATCCCAGTACTTCTTGGTGAGGCATTTGCTGATCTCCTGTTGGCTGAATCGGTGCCTAGCCTCGAATTTCCTCAGTAGGCCTTGTTGGATGAGTCGCTCGATTTCATCCTTAAGCTTGGAGCAGTTTTTCGTGTCATGTCCTTGTCCACGGTGGAACTCACAATATTTTGTCTGGTCTCCCGTGTTTTCAGCGAGAGGTCTAGGCTTGCGGAGCGCTTCATTGCCTTTGATTGCGTAAAATATGTTGGTTCTGGAGGTATTGAGGGGCGTGTTTCTTTGGTGTTGCCGAGGTCGTGGATTGCCATGACATTCATTGTTCCTCCTGAGGACTGATGAAGCCTCTTGCTCCCTTTTCCTTTTCACGCCTCTATCAAACTGTTGTTGATGCGCTTCAATTGCTTCGTCGGTGAAGATCTGGGCGTCGATCTGTCGAACGAGATCGAGATAGCTGGGCACGGTTTCCGCATCAGTGCGGAGTGGAAGCCACCAGGGCGGAGCCCTCCGAGGAGAAAACCTCGCAGGAGCTCCGGTCTTATCCCAGGGATTTGTCGTGCCTCAGTGGTGAAACGACGGAAGAAATCTTTAAGGGTTTCCCTTTCGCCTTGACGGAACCCGGACAGGTGGGAAGGATCTTTGACTATCTTGCGGCCAGGGATGAACTGGTCCGTGAATTGTTGAGTCAGTTCTGCGAAATCCTTGATTTCTCCCTCCATCAGAGATAGGAACCAGGTGCGAGCCTGTCCTTTCAAAGTCATCGGGAATGCCTGGCACAACAATGGATCTGGGGCAATACAGAGTTGCATCATGATTGCGAAGTGCCTGACGTGCTCCGATGGGTCGCCCGCTCCGTTGTACGTCTCAATCTTTGGGAGCTTGAAGCCAATGGGAACTGGATGTGCCAGAACCTCTGGTGCGAACAGTGAGCGGCGATGGAGAGGGCGAGGGGCCAAAGAGGCAAGCTGCCTTGCTCGTTCATGCTCTTCGAAAATTATGTCACGAACTTTTTCACGCGTGAGCCTTACGTCTACGGGCTCACGGTATGCTGCTTCAGGGCGGTCGAGCTTCAGGTCCTCCGTTAGGATGGGCCCCGTGGTCTTGGACACTCATACTGGTGAGTTCTCCTTCGGGTTTGCTGATAAGCGAGTGGAGGGGAGCTAGATCAGACTCCCCCTGGGGATTGATCCTTCACTTGTGCGGACGGCTTTTCCTGCTATGATCTCTAGTCACGAGTACCGTTGTGCAGTGGGTACTGTCTTCAGAATCTTCTTCAAGCTTTGGGGGAACTCCGTTCCCACAGACGGCGCCAAACTGTTGCGGATCACTCAAGGCTCCGGTAGACCGGACTAAATTGGACCGCCTTAGCCCGGGAGCGTTCGGGCACGCAAACAGTCACAGAAAAAGGGAAAGCTGACAAGGCAATTTTTTTAACGTGGAAAACCCGTAAACTGGGTGAAAAACCACGTGGTCGAATCTGTGTCGACCAAAACTTCCACTATTTGTTGGTTGTACAGAGCTTTTTTGAAGAACTCGAGGGCGACAGGCCGCCTCTCGTTACAATTGTTGAGAGAGGGAGAGAGAGGTGTTCGGAGGGTGACAGGCCACCGCTCACATAGTTAAGTCTTCTGCCTGCTGCAGAGGGGAATGTTGCGCTCTACGTGCTTTTGAGGCTTTGAATGATGCTCGAAGGTTGGATCGATGCGCTCTGGGTGTCTTTGTCTCTGTGTCTTGTCTCCTACTGCGCGAGAGGAGTTTGGAGTGCTGGTCTTGACGGTGGCTGTCACGTTTGTTCTTGAGCGCACATCGGCGTGCTTGTTCTTGAGCGCACGGAGGCGTGCTTGTTCTTGAGCGCACGGAGGCGTGCTTGAAGCGGAGCGCACGAAGGCGCGCTTGGAGCGGAGCGCACGAAGGCGCGCTTGGAGCGGAGCACACGTGGGCGCGCTTTAAGCGGAGCGCACGGAGGTGCTTGTGAGCGCAAGGAGGAGGCGCGCTTGTGAGCGCGCAAGGAGGAGGCGCGCTTGTGAGCGCGCAAGGAGGACGCGCGCTTGTGAGCGCGCAAGGAGGACGCGCGCTTGTGAGCGCGCAAGGAGGGCGCGCGCTTGTGAGCGCGCAAGGAGGACGCGCGCTTCTGAGCGCGCAAGGAGGAGGCGCATTTGTGAGCGCGCAAGGAAGAAGGAGGAGAGAGAAAATCCGCAGGAGGATTTTCCCGGCTGGAGAGAGAGAAAGTCTCAAAAAGGGGGGGGAGAGATTTTACTATGTACACCCATATGTTGGAGGATTTTACTATTTATACCACATGATGTGGGATTTTACTATTTACACTCACATGTTGGAGGATTTTACTATTTGCACCTCATGATGAGGGATTTTACTATTTACACCCACATGTTGGAGGATTTTACTATTTACACCCACATGTTGGAGGATTTTACTATTTGCACCTCATGATGAGGGATTTTATTATTTGCACCCATGATGTGGGATTTTACTATTTGCACCCCATGATGGGGGATTTTTACTATTTGCACCCCATGATAGGGAATTTTACTATTTGCACCCCATGATGGGGGATTTTACTATTTGCACCCCATGATGAGGGATTTTTACTATTCCCCCCCCCCCCCCCCCCCCCATGATGGGTGGTTACGGGGATAATGGGGTTTATCTTGGTCAACCCCATTTCCTCCACCAAATGAGGCGAGTGGTGTTCATTAGCGCACTGCCCGAATGCACTGCCTGAACATTTTGTGAGACCACATCACGTATCATCTTTACGAGTGCACATCAAAAATAATACATATAAATTTGACAATTTTAAATATTTCATCAAAAGAAATTTTCTCTTTTAATATTAAATATATATACAGTAGAACCTCCATATAAAGTACACCTAATTTGCTCAAAAAAAATCATTTTATACTTTATAGAGTATACGTACTTTATGTAGAGAGAAACCATAAAACTAGAATTTTTTTGAAAACTCATGCTTTCATGCAATTGTGATTCTCTAGTTTATTCGATCAATGAAAATACTGATGCATCTTTGATTGTTTTAAAGCAGAGATATACATATTTTTAAGAGTCGCATTCAAGTTAAGTAAATCAAGCTCCTCACTGAAAAGTGAATGCGCTTTTGTGAACGCAATCAACTGAGTTACCATGTCCCTTGCGTCTTCTTCCTCGATCTTCTTTTCCGGATCGAGAACTGAGACGGCCAGTAAAGACGAGATCTGCACAGAGGATCGAAGAACTTCGATTAGCGAAAGACTTTGGAGTCCAGCGATGAGAAAACAGCGGCAAAAATCACGCTGTTGAGATGGGATCGGGAAGAAGACGCGTTGTTGAGTTGGCTGATGTCAGGAGAACAGGCGCCAGAGGAGTTATACGATTTTTCTCAGTTTTTATAGAATTGGGAACTAAACCCTAATGAAGACGCGCTGTTGAGTCGGCATCTAGGTATGGTCGTACCTTATATGGAACTGCGTAACAACTATGTGGGGCTCAAATTGCTGTACTTTAAGTACTTAAAGGAGGTGTACTTTTTTATAGAGAGTTTTTAATATATATATATAAAGGGTTTGCTATTTGTAAAAATTTCTGTACTATATATGGAGGTGTACTTTATATAGATAGTACTTTATATGGAGGTTCTACTGTATATACACACACACTATTAAAAAGAAATATGGATGGCAAGGTAATTGAGACACAAGAAAAACCTACACTGTTGGATCTTGTCAAAGTGGTCTGCGAATAAACAAATAGCATGAATCCTCCTCCCTCCCTCCCAGGAAAAACCCACGACCCCTCTCCATGCGTTCTTCCCGCCGCCCTTTTGGGCTGCCGCTGGCGGCGGCCCAAAAAGGGTGGCGGCCTGTTTTAATTCTTAATTTTTTTTTGTTTATTTTAATTCTTAATAAACAAAAATAATACATATGTAAATATAATATATAATCTTAATATATAATATATATTATGAGTATTCGGGGGCGGGCGCCGATTGCGCTCAGGTAGGGCCGGAGGCTGTGTGTGTCTATATATTTATATTCCCTGTAACTAACTGTTCACATGCGGCAGCTTTTAATATTATATACATATAACATATCCCGCCGTCAACTTTTGCAATTAACCGAAAAAGAAAGGGCAAATTCGGAATTCCCATAATGTGAGAGACACCTGCATTTACTTAAATTATATTATAATAAAATTATAATAATAATCAACTGATTGGAGTTATGATTCGGTCAGATCTAGAAATTCTAAAATCGGTAGAGACCTGTACATTGCAGTTCCGATGTCGATTTCGATCACGATTCCAAGATCTAGAAATTATTTTTGTTCAAGATTCCAAAATTCAAATCGAAACTAAATCATTCAGGAACCATGCGGTTTGATTCACAATTTTCAATTGTAAATAATTACGGATAACCATGCGTTGTAGAACATACGGGCCTCACGTGGGGCCTTCCAGAAGTCGGCATCAGACGCACAGACCATCACCCTCATTCACATTTTACACGTGCTCTAAATCTCCGCGAGTTTGAACGCGGCAATAAAGAATAAAAGAGAGTCGGAGGGAATCAAATGGGGCTGCTGTGGACCACCCCATATTCATCAATCTAGAAGCAAATTCCTATCGTGGGCTTCTCAGACGACAATCGCGCCATGATTACCGCCACCGCAGTTTGACGGTGGAGAACAGTGCCACGCACGCCCAAGAACCGCCACTGAGTCGAATCCAGCTGGTGAGCGCCGCCACGCGCATCCCATCCAAGGCTGTCGGCAGTGCCACAGGGGTCGCCGGAGAACCCTAAGATACTCCGCCGCCTCTGAACCAGCCGATGCCCGTCGTCAACCTTTTTTTTTCTGCTTATGTCACGTTATCGGCCTTCTCTAATCTTCCCCGGATAATATTTTTTTAATGGTTGTTAGATAACAGCACAAATAAATAAATAAATAAATAAATAAAATAAAATCTAGTGTATCAAGTTTCCATCTACGTCCCTTTCTTCAAGCTCCCAACTTCCGCCTCAAACTGTTTCACTTCTCTTTCCTCACCATATTTTCTCTCTCCACTTCCCGACTACGTTTGGTTTCCTGTGTGGATATTTATATGGACGGATTCTGCAGGCACCGGTGACCTCGTTAATGGATTGTCTCATAGACTGGCCGGAGCCGGTGGTGCGGGTCCAGTCCCTTTCCGAGAGCGGTTCCACCACCGTCCCTCCCAGATACATAAAGCCTCCATCGGAACGCCCCTGCTTCGACTCCGGCGCCTCCTGCGAAGTCAACATCCCGATCGTGGACCTCAGCGCCGGAGGATCCGAGGCGACGGCGGCGGCGGTGTCCGCGGCGTGCAGGGACTGGGGTTTCTTCCAGGCGGTGAACCACGGCGTAAGCCGGGAGCTGATGAACGGCGCCAGGGAAGTGTGGCGGGAGTTCTTCCACCTCCCCATGGCGGAGAAGCAGATCTACGCCAACTCGCCGAAGACGTACGAGGGATACGGCAGCCGTCTGGGCGTGGAGAAGAACGCCATTTTTGACTGGGGGGACTACTACTATCTTCACTTTCGTCCATTCTGCCTCAAAAGCCATGACAAGTGGCCCATCCTCCCTGCTTCGCTGAGGTATATGCACAAACACATTGCGGGCATGATTTATGCGTTTGATGAGATATCTTCAAAGATTCTGATGGCTTTAATTATTGATAGAGAGACTGTCGAGGAGTACGGGAAGGAGCTGACAAGGCTTTCTGAGAGAGTGACGGAACTGCTGTCGCTGGGATTGGGACTGGAGAGTGGCCGGATGCGGAAGGAATTCGGCGGCGAGGACGCCGGCGTGTGCATGCGGGTGAACTACTACCCAAAATGTCCACAGCCGCATCTGACGCTCGGGCTGTCGTCGCACTCGGATCCCGGCGGGATCACCGTGCTTTTGCCGGACAGCATGGTCCGAGGGCTGCAGGTGATGCACGGCGGCGCCTGGATCACCGTTCAACCCCACGCCGACGCCTTCATCGTTAACGTGGGAGACCAAGTCCAGGTATATATCAATTGACGTCAGAAACGTTGCTAATTATTTAAAGTTTTCTTCTTTATTTGATTTAAATATTCCCCTGTTTCGTCGGTTTTGAGGTAGTGGCGGCGGCGGGAGGGGGTAAATTCCGGCGTGGGGCCGGTTTGTCTCCATCCATACTTATCGGTCCCGGTTAAACGTGGGTTGTTTGCTTTGAGGAGCACTACACCTGCCAGTCTGCCACCGACGTGAACAGGGAGTTTATCGCTTTAATTGAGGATTTAATTAAAAAATACATTAAATCAACATCTAAAAAACTAGAGGGAACGGGGCGTGGAACTTTTATTCCAAATTTACCTTCATTTAATTTATATATTCTACATATATAATAATATATGCTTGAGTATTTTTATTATAATTATTTATTAATAGTACATAAATAAAATCTCCTGCAGTCTTGAGATACAAAATTAATAAACTACAATAACACTCAAGCCTTTATCCCATCATAATGGGTCAACTTTATGGATCATTTGTCGTCATTGTGTCGTATCTTTAGTCATAATTTCACTAATGCCTAAGTAGATCATATCTCTCCTTATAGTTTCATCAATAAAATACAAGCTTTTTTCCTCTTGTCCTTTCACCTCCCATTCAAGGAGCTAACGACAAGTAGAAAGTTCAAAAAATTTGAAGAAACTTGTGTAACTCTTCGCTGCCAACACTGCCCACACTAACAACATAAACTAAATTTCATCTACCATCTTTTTTGATGTCACTCTCACAATCTCCTAAGAGGGGAAACTCGACTATCTCCGCCTTTACTTGCTGCCTCCACCATCATCACAAACAAACATGATTGGCTCCAATAATCCCACAATTCCACTGACGAATATTATTGCCACAACTTCCCGTCTCTCATTATGTTGACCACTGTGCACACACTTTTCAAATCAATATCATCTTCAACATTTCATTCAAGTGCTCTTACGCGGTAGCACCGACAATTTTGGTAGAAGATAGATGAAATATATAGAGTTTTTGATATGGTTGGAGGAGAATAAGGACCCAATCATTTCTGGTGAAATATAGCACCTAATGCGTTAATGTTTGAATAATGTCTATGGAAAGATGTTAAAATTAGCAAATGTAGTTGTTGAAGATGCATTTTTAAAATTTCTTACAATTTGTTCAGTGAATTTATAATGTATTACACATGAATAATTGCTATGTAGTTTTTGTTGTGTGAAAACGCATTTAATTTAGAGGTTTTGATGAAGTAGCATGTGTTGAGAATGAGTTATAGGACTTTAAGAGGTGGTCTCATGAGATGTCAAGGTGGGACTGTAGACTAGTATATGTCATCAAAGACCGCAGTGACAACTTTATGGAGGACTGATCAAAATGTGTTGTTCATGATTATCTTGTGGGCACATTTGTCATACGGAAAGACATGGAAAAAACACTCAAAATGGCACATGTGGGTATGGAAACTAGTGGTAGGATTTTGTTTTAGTTCTACAAAATTTTGATGGTTGACCGAGTGAAGGCTGAGTTTCGAGAATTATGCTGCATCATGAAGTTTGTTCAATAGTTCCTCAAAAGTTGGATGTGAAAATAATGTTTGATGGTGATTTCATTTAGACTACAATATTTGAAGCATAAGGTGTTAGAGTTTTGGCCTACGAGTAATTAAATGATTAATGTCACTATCAACGTATTATAAAATTATAAGGTCACATATTAAGGACGTAATGAAATAGGAAGAATGACCAGGCTGGATTTAATATACATCGGACTCTAATTTAATCCAAGAGTCGAAACGTATTAATTGATAATAATTAATTTAGAATTAATTAATGTCAAAATTATTAATTTGGTTTTGAAATTGAATGAGTGTATTCCGCTTGTCCATTACTCCTCCATTAGTGTTTATGAAAAACTCTCTTAATATAAAAGTACTGTAGTTTTCGGAATTGCAAGGTACCCTTTATGTGAAACTCAAAGAGAAGAGAGGAGAAAAGTTGAGCACACTCTGTTAAGAGACAAGGCTTGTACTTCGTATTAGATACGAGCATTCTTCTTCCTTTTGCGAGGCCTTTGGACTGACTGTGCAAGAATTCCAGATCGTGTGGATACCAATAGAGATATTGATAGATTTCTGTGTTGGGTCTTCGACAAATTCTCCAAGACGTAACCAAATTTTACTCTTTCAATGCAGGTATAACTTAGACATCTTGTTTAATTTGTTTTGCTTGGTTCTTTTGAGGATTTTGTGTATTTTTCGCTGCACATTTGATATCCACAAAATCCAACATAAGGTCAATGAGACATCATTTTTATTAATTTCTAAGGTAGGGGAGTAGAATGAGTTGTTGCTCAATTGAATGATACTTTTGGCAAGCATGATAACAACATTTTTACTTAAGTTCTCGGTACCAGCGAGTGACAATTGGATAGCCATTAGTTGGAGGTGGATGCGATGATCATATTGGAAATGTGATACGATGTTGACTAACAAAGAGAGGGTGAAATAAAGTGATGAGGTTGACAGCCTTTGAATGTTAGGTTGATGGATCATCGGTCAGTTATGTGTGGTTGTGAGGAAGTAGGTATAAAGGTTTAATGGAAGTGGATTTCTTGTTTGAGATTAGTTGTGTGTTTTATTGGGTGGAGGATAGATATGGTTAGGTCTTGTATTATGATGAGTTGGGAATGATGGAGAAAGCTGATTCCGAGATTGGAATAGTTGAATGGTACATTGTCACAGATTATTTCAAATATTTTATGGCAAGGACGAGGTCGCGAAGATGAAGGAATATGACATATAAATATTGATAAGTTTTGAATTTGTGGGATATTAAAGTGGACTTGATTACATTTGTTAGTACAAGTTAGTTTTTCATTGTTACCCACCATGATCGAGAATGATGAAGGCTGTGTAATAAGATAAATGTGTTTGACTACTTGAGTTGCAAAGAAGTTTTTCATGATGATTCCATTTACGAGAACCAATATTGTTGTGTTATGGATATATGTGTCAATATGCAGTGTTTGTCGCAAGGAGTGACCAATGAGAGCATGGGGAGTATTTAACGGTGATTTTGTAGATAGCTTACTATGGAAGTTGGAATAGTACATGACATCTTGAGATAAAAGGTCATCATTTATAGGTCATTGGTGATTAAGATTAGGAATAAATGAGTATTCAAATTGGTAGTGTCCTGCATGCTACAATTTTGAATGTAAGTATACATAAAACAAATGCATATGGATTTGGAGGTTGATTTATCCCAAAGTATGAAAAATTAATTTGAGCAGAAGCATATCAAAGGAATAGAGTTGTCTACTATTAAGTTATTACAAAATAATTCTTACATCCATTTTTATCAAATTAGGCCTTAGGGCCTTTATATTAATGCTACAAATGTTTACAAAAGAAAATGAGTCATGCAAGTCCACATAACAAAAGTAAATGAACAATGATAAGAAAATTTTCATGATCTTTTAGCTGAACTTGGCTTGCTAAGCTCCATTGCACATTATATTTCCTACAATTAAAAATCATGAGTGGAAAATGAGGGTCGACCTAAGATGGCCAAAATTGTGTAAAAATTCCCTCCTCAGGTTGTCCTAGTGGACTCCGGGGCGAGATAGCTCAAACCATGCAAGTACCCCCAACATGCAGAATATTGCAAAAAAAAAATATCTACTCTACGCATACCCAGACATCACATGAGTACTACGTTAAGCAAGTAAAAAAAAGTTTCTACATTGAATCATGAATGCAAGTCGAGTTCGTCCATAGACTCGTCATGACCCCTAATAAAATGTCGTAGGAATCTAACATAGCAATCAATTATCATATAGTTAATGACACTCATGGCTACACAACTGTATGTTATCAAGGCTTCTATACAAAATATCTACACAACATGTAAGACATACCCAATCATAAAGTTCTTATATTATGTAAGGTCGGATGTAAAGCATACCTAGCAACAAGGTTCTCTTCTCGGTCGCCCGAAACACATAACTTTAGGCATACCTACTTCGGATTCTCTTCACGTCATCATAATCTCATAACGTAAGGCATACCCACTTGGGGTTCTCTTCACATCATCACAAGGAGCAGAAGATGTAAGGCATACCCATTGCAGGTTCTTTTCATATCCTAATCTGACCTAAAAATCATATAGACTAACACCAATTATATCTCATGGGTTCGCTATCTCACAAAGTATGCTCGAGATACACCCACGTCATAACAACCTAAGCTCATCACCTCACAATCTTCAATCATGCGACTATATAAGAGATATCAAAATCCACCATACGTCTATATTCCTGCATATGAATCGATGATTATACATATTGTTCTCTGATATTGCAAACTAGGTCATGCCCTAAATGCAATCGTCATCTAAAAATCATTGATTTGGGCTCATGAACACAAATTGGCTTCACACATCATGCCTACTCCTGAATCAATTTAGGAATTCTAATGTTATACATGTCGAGGACGCAATCCTATGCATCGGAGTTTTAAAGAACCAAAGGTGGTCATTCCTCGACTAATTAGTGAAGGGAACACACCCAATACAATAAATCTTAACATAAAAGCATAAAAATGATCCTAAGACCCGAGGAGAGAATCATTACACTTGAAGTTCTCCTCAGAGCCGTGGAAATTTCATAAGAAAGAGTGGAGCGGGAGTAGACGAAGACGCTATACAATTTTACAGACTCGGATCGCCGATCCAAATCTCTTGCAATGACTTCTCCTCTCCAAGAACCATAGTTATCCTTCTCTCTTCTTACTGTAAAGAAAAAAGGGATATAAAGAGCTTCTCAGCCCCAAAATCCCAACCTAAAGAGGTTCTGGATGATTTCTTATCGTTGGATCAAAGGTGATCACGATCTATGGCTTAAAATGAGTCCATTAAGTGAATTTTCTCTTTAGACGCACAAGCATGCACCGAAGCGCGCAACTGTGTGTCCATCGAGTTTCTTAAAAAATGATCTACCAAGGTGGATGTATGTCAGATGCATGAGCATGCATTTGGGCTTGCACCCATCTCATTGGCGTGCATTCATCTCTTCTTGAAGTGCCGGAAATGAAAACCTTGTATTTGATTATGTGCACCACCATGCATGGGCTTGCGCTATGACATTGCATTCTTTAGAACGACTATGCCCCCATTTTCTTAAAACTCAGAAAATAAAAGTCCCGAAGTGGAGCATTTATTCTACGAACTAGCGTGTACTTGAACATGTGCATCCCAATTTTTGCTTAAAATCCTCTTTCATTTTGATTTCTCCGCGAGATGCCCCTATAACCTTAAGGGTAGGTCTAAAGCATGCAAACATATATTTGTGAGTAATTTTCGAGGTGTTACTACTCTCCCCTACTTAAAAGAGTTTTATCCTAAAATTAAAGTAACATAACAAAAGAACTTCTCATACATGCGAAAAAGCTTGGGGTACTCCTCACACATAGAGAGATCTCTATCCTAAGTAACTCGCCACCAACCATAGTTATCTCAGCATACTTTTACCATCTTGATCTCCTTATTTCACACCCGGTGATCTTTAGAGTCTTAAATACAAATTGGTCTGACTTCTATAGATATTCCACCGTCCATTATCACATTGTTGGCCTCAAGCATTTGTGCATGTTCTCATCTAGTCTTCCTCAACACAATGATGTAAAACACATAGTGTAGGACATTGGGCTCGGTAGATAGCACAAGATAGTAAGAAGCATAAATATTACGGTCCATCACTTCAAACAATCCTATGTACTTGTGAGTCAACTTCTTCAGTTATTGAAGCTTCGATACTCCTTTGAACTACTTGATCTTTGTGTACACTCAATAACCCACAACGAACTCCACATTCCGATAGTTTGCGTTGTAGTATTTGGCTTGCCCGTCGTGGATAACCAATATCCTATAGTGGATTGTTCTTATCGTGCATTAGAATCATCTACATTCTTTCGTTTCAATTGCTTTGTGTCGCCTGTTTTTGCCCAAGCCATCAGTATACATCATATCATATCATAAAGTGCTTCAAATGATGTCATTTGGATGCATAGTTGATAGCTATTATTGTAGGCGAATTCAATAATATATAAGAGATCTTCCCACTTCTTCCTGAAGTCTAGAAAACACACTTGTAGCATGTCCTCCATCATTCTAGTTGTTCTTTCTGCACGTCTATCCATTTGTGAGTGAGAAGTCATGCTGAACTTTAAATTTATGCCCAACTGGTGGTGAACGTGTCTCTAGTCATTGGATATGAAATGTTATCTCGGTCGCTAATGATGCTATAAGGAATACAGTGCAAACAAATTATATATCAGACATATAGGTCAGCAAGTTTCTCTATGGAATCATCCTTCATGTTAGGGATTAATGTGAGCTACCTTATTCAAATGATCAACGATCACCTAGATAGCATTGTTACCCTGCAGTGACCTTGACAACCCATGCCCAAAGTCTTTTGATATGTCGTCAAACTTCTACTCTAGTATTGCAATGATTTCAGAAATCCACCAGGTCATTGACATTTAGTTTTCACTAAGGCTCAGATTTTACATTTAGCTACAAACAATGTGATATCTCACTTCTTGCCTAGCCATCTGAACAACTTCTTCATATCACAAAAATCTTAGTACTTCCTGGATTAATTGAGTACTTAGATAAGTGAGCTTCGTATATTAACTCATCATAGAGCATACCAAAGCTTGGAATGCATAACATGCCATCCTTCCGCAAAAGCCTATTTTCTTATGAGAATTCAACACTTGAGTCTTTCGTCGCTTTTATCACATACTGTTGCATACTCTCATCCAACTACAAATCTTTTTAGAAGTGGTCACCAATATCGCATTGGATCTCCGTCCAGTTCAAACATGTGATAGAAGAACTCCCCATTCCAACATAGTTGATATTCAAGGCTTCAAACTCGCAAGCCAAGTGATTATTATGGGCGAGAATCCAATTTCCCTAATTGAAATATTTTTGTCTCACGCATCGACTACTATATTTACCTTTTCAATAGTGTAGTAGATATCAAAATCGTAACATTCAAAGAACTCCAACCACATACGCTAGTGCATATTTAGTTCTTTCTACGTCAGTAAGTACTTCAAACTCTTATGGTTTGTAAATATGTTGATCTTCACACCATACACATAGTGCCACCACAATTTGAGAGTGAATACCACGACTGATAATTCCAATTCGTGGACTGGATAATTCCTCTTGTGCACTTTCAGTTGGCGCAATCATACAGTATCACATTTCTAAACTAGCATAACACGCAACCCAAGCCACTACCTGATGTGTCGCTATAAATTTGGCACCCTCACATTCTGCAAGGAGAGCAAAGAATAGGTGTTGAGATCAACTGGTTCTTTTACTCCTCAAAAGTTCGTGTGCACTCCAATGTCTAAATGAACTTGCGCTCTTTCCTTGTCAACGTAGTGAGAGAGAACACAATACTTATGTAGTTTTCATGAAATTTCTATAGTAGTCATCAAGCCCCAAGAAGCTACAGACTTCCGCTAAATTATTCAATTCAAGCCAAACGTGAATTGATGTAACTTTTGATGGATCCACCCCCACACCCTCTCCAATAACAATGTGCCAAGGAATGCCATCGCGGATAACCAAAACTCATATTTGGAGAACTATGCATATATTTAGCGCCTTCTCATTGTACCTAGCACCTCATGTAAATGTGTGACATGCTCCTCCAATCGAGAATACACTTGAATGTCGTCAATGAAAATGATGATAAAATTAATGATTTAGGCATTCCCGGAATGTAAAGTTCATCAAATCTATGAATACCAAGAGCACATTGGTTAAACCAAACGACATCACCGTGAATTCAAAATATCTGTAGCGTGTGCTAAACATCGTCTTCGGAATGTCTCCTACTTGTAACTTCAATTGGTAGTGCCCAGATTTTAGATCCAACTTTCAATGTACCGTGGAACCTACCAATTGATCAAAGAGGTTATCGTTCAAGGAATTGGATACTTGTTCTTTTTCATCAGCATATTCAATTACATGCAATCTATACATAGGTGAAAGCTGCCATCTTTCTTTGTCACGAGTAAGACCAGTGCATCCTAATGTGAAGAACTTGATCGAATATAGTATTGTTGTAGCAACTCGTGTAATTTATGCTTTAGCTCTACCATCTTTCTCGACACCATTATGTAAGGAGAACAGGACATAGGTTTCACATCTGACACTAACTCGATATAGAATTCATTCTCATGCAGAGGGCTCTAGGAAGTTCATCTTGAAACACATCTGTGTACTTCGTTATTACCAGAATGTCGCCTAATAATAGATTGTGCATGGACGCTTCTAATAAAGCAAAGAATATCTCATAAACAAACTTCCTAGACAGTCTTCGTCACTTGAAGTGTGGATATCATAGATTTGACTACACTTGTCAGACCCGTGAACCGAGTTTCACCTGTCATTCCTCTACTTTGAATGACCTCCTTTCATCGGTAGTCAAGATAAGAATCTTGTGTGGATAGTCAATCCATTCCAAAAATCACATCGAATTTAGAGAGCAACAACAAAGGTGTCTCCAAATCGAAGTCACGATCTCCTATTTGGATCACTACTTAGCTCCTTCTATCTGTGCTCATTACGAACCCATTAGTTAACAACACATCCAATCTTCCACCCGACATTACATATGATACCTTGATTATCATTACAAACTCTTCCAATATGAACGAATGTGATACGATGATAAAAAATATAGCTCTTATAGGATGATCAAAGATTAACACAAATCAAGCATGAACTACAATAAACATACACATGAAGTATAAGTAATGAATGCTACAAAAGTCAAACACTAACATATACTTGTCACGACATCAGTCTGTCAGATGGACTCCTGATAGCAAAGAGCAAAGTCTCTAGGAAGGGTTGGAGCATATTACGAGGCAGAAGACTCCATGTTTTCCCCTTTTTCAGCATAGCTCGAACTTCACAATATGAGTAATGTCAAAAACTCATCAGTTATTCTTTGGAAGACCACTCCAGCAAGCATGTGCTATATGTTCCATTTTGCAGTAAGTGAAATAAGTAAGAAGACTTTTGGTATTAGTGACATCCAAGGTGGTAGAAGGTGCAACCTCAGAAGGATGAGACTTATTCATATGCCTTCCACCGCCAGACTTCCCTTGAGAGGGTCGCACCTTAAACCATGCACCCTTTATGGAATAACCCTTCTAATGTTGTACTTTCTATAGATCCATCTCTAAGGCACTTAGTATCTCCCCTAGAGTAAAGAAACAAGAGATTTGGTTCCAACAAATATCAATCTCCTCGCATAACAGCTTAATCGAGTGAACTCATGCACTTACTCATCGATGTTCATGTCCCTCTGCATCAATCAAAGAAATAGTCCTTGCAATGTCAGATGCGTTGCGACATCAATGCATATCTTGAGGATTGATTCAGAGAATTCCTCCATAAATATATGTGTCAGCAGAAGCCCACAAAAACAACACTTTGCTTCCTCTTCCAACCAAAGTTTGTCCTCCCTCATTCATTAGGAAGGTGGCTAAAGTAATCATCTTCTCTTATGCAATATCAGTAGTAGTCAAGACTAACTTCACTCTCGTCAGTCATTCCTCAGCCTTATTCACATTATCGATCCTAGGGAATGATGAGGGATATCAAAATGCACTCTACTTCTATGTTCCCACATATGAATTGAATACTATAAGAAGTGTTTCCAATATTGCAAATTAGGTCATGCCCTAAATGCAATCATCATCCAAACATCATTGATTCAGGCTCAGGATCACGAATAGGCTTCACACATCATGCCTAATCTGAAATCGATCTAGGGTTCTAATGAAAATCATGTTGAGGACGCACCACCATGCCTCAATGTTTCAAAGTACCAAAGGTGACCATTGCTCCATTAATTAATGAGAGGGGAGCACACACAATACAAAAATCATGATATAGAAGCATAAAATTGTCCTAAGACCAAAAGAGAGAATGGTTACCCTTGAAGTTCTCCTTGGAGCCATGAAATCCTAGAAGAAAGGGTGGAAGAGGATCGAAGAAAGCATCTCTACATATCTGCAGTCTCGGATCGTCGATCGGAGCTCCAAATCTCCAGCAATGGCTCCTCTCTCCAAGAACACTAGTTCTCCTTCTTTTCTTCTCCTTCTCTTCTCACTTTTAAGTAAAAGGGGATATAATGAGCTTCTGAGCCCTAAATTCTGACCTAAAGAGGTCTGAGGATGATCCATGGCCGTTGGATAAATAACCTTCATGATCTACAACTTGAAATGAGTTCATTAAGTGAATTTTCTTGTTAGGAAAAATGGCCTAACAGGTGAGGCGAGCGCCAGACTGGCGGGCGGGAGCCTGATGCATGGGTGTGCGCCCATTTCTTTTCAAAGCATCGAAAACGAAAACCCTCTGCATGAGCGCACCACCACGCATAGACGTGTGATCTGGTCATGCGATCTCATGCACGGCCGTGCGTCTCTAATTTCTTAAAACTCAGATAACAAAAGTCTTGAAGTAGAGCGTGCATCTCATGCGGGCGCGTGGACCAATTTTTGCTCAAAAACTGTTGTTTCGCTCTGATTTCTCCACGAGATGCCCTTATGTCTAAAGCGTGCAAATATACATTCATGAGCTCTTTTCGGGATGTTACATATGGATTGTAAGTCAACACATGGTTTCTTCTAAAGTTTTTTTGGGTAGTAGCTAAAAATGAAGGTCTACCAAATAGAATGGTTTCAAGCAAGTCATGTAAATAAATTACCCACTTCATGAATAAAATAATAACTATATTAGAAGCATGAACTTTAACATGAGATTTATGTTTAAATCATATACTTAGGACAATCATTCTTCATCCTTATAACATGACAGTTTGGAGAAATACATTGACTAAGGCACATGCACAATGTTACTTGTGATAGTGCTTATTATGTCCTAAACCAATTTATCTCTTATATATGAGGTCATACATGGAGATAGAATAGACACATGATATCTAATAATTTTTTTGTGACAATCCTCGATGGGCCTTGTAAACCACGACGACTTCCGAATCATAAAAAAGAATGATATACAAAATATATATTTTAAAATTTATGATGGCGAGCCTACCAATGGCTTAAGAGGAGAAGAGCCGAGAGGTGTCATATAAATATCATAATATTCATTATTAGTTGTTGCGTACCCGTAAAGGCCTTGGGGTGCGTCTAGAGAACCCCGCTAAAGAGAGGAGGGGGAACCCGCTAAAGAGAGGAGGGGGAACCAGTCGAACCCCGGATCGCGGAAGTAGAGGACCCACCGCGCAAGAACGACGCGCTAGAAACAGCGCCAGGTAAGCACAAAACCGCACCCCACTGGCGGCGTGCGGTTAGCCCTCGCCCCACTAAGTGGGGGGCGGCTAGCCCGCACCTCACCCGCATGGGGTGCGCGCGGGTCGGCCAAGCCGCACCCTCCCCCATAGGAGGGTGCGGCCAAGCCGCACCCCCCATGGGAGGTGCGGCCAAGCCGCACCCCCCCATGGGGGGTGCGGCCCAACCGCACCCCCCTTGGGGGGTGCGGCCCAACCGCACCCCCCCCCTTGGGGGGTGCAGCCCAACCGCACCCCCCCCCCCTTGGGGGGTGCGACCCAACCTCACCCCCCATAGGGGGGTGCGGCCAAACCGCACCCCCCCCCCCATGGGGGGTGCGGCCCAACCGCACCCCCCCCAGGGGGAGGGTGCGGCCAAACCGCACCCCCCATGGGGGGTGCGGCCAAACCGCACCCCCCATAGGGGGGTGCGGCCGTAGAAGGGTGCGGCCAAACCGCACCCTCCCGTGCAAGGTGCGGCTCGGTCCCCCTCTGCGGAGGACGTAGCCGAAACGGCATCCCCGCGTCGGAAAGGGCCGAAGTCCGCTTTTCTCGGCTTCGCTCACTTTTTCGCCTCACCTCGCTCGCTTTTTGGCCCTGCTCACTTTTGCGCCTCGCCTCGCTCACTTTTTGTCTTTTCAGTTTCTCACTTTTCAGGAACAGTTTGTCGCCTTTCCTCAAAGGGCAAGACGGTCATTTATGAAAAATGGTGATCCGAGTGCCCCAAATCGAGAAATATGACTCGTCAGCCAAGGTGGTTATGGTGGTTACGACGGCAAAATTACTGGGCTACCCCCGGCAAAAGCTATAAAAAGGCCCCCAAGGCTTCATTTAAAGGATCCGGACTTTGAGACGAGAGAGAGCTCCTTGAAGATTTCCACGGATTTCTCCTTCGGCGCTTGAAGATCATCTTCGAGGACTTAGAGAAATCCTTATTCGCGAAAGCGGACAAGGTTCTCGCTTTCGTTCCCAAGAAAGCGGACAAGGCTCCCGCTTTCGTTCTCGAAAGCGGACAAGGCTCTCGCTTTCGTTCTCAGGAAAGCGGGCAGGACAGTCTCACTTCTGTCCTCTCGAAAGCAGACAGGGCTGTCTCACTTCTGTCCTCTGGAAAGCAGGCACGGCCTTCTCACTTTGGTTCACTGCTGTACTCGTAGGAAAAGTACTTAGTTTTTCCGAGAGGTGGCCTGTCACCCTCGGAGTGCTCTCCCTCTTTCTCTCTACTATTGTAACGAGTAGCGGCCTGTCGCACTCGATCTCTTAGCATCTAGTTGTAACCTCTCAAGAGATAGTGAAATTTGGTCGGCACAGCTCCGACCACGTGGTTTTTCACCCTTTCCGGGTTTTCCACGCTAAAAAAGTCCCAGTGTACTCAACAATCTCAAATTGACTGTTTGCGCGCTTAGATTGCTCCCGAGCTAAGGCGGTTCAGTTGAACCGGTCTACCAAGAGCCCTAAGCGACCCGCAACAGTTTGGCGCCGTCTGTGGGAAAAGTTCCCGAAACTCTCTGAGGGCCAACAATAATGGCAAGAAAGAGTGCTCGCACTACTGAAGGATCAATGCCGGAGGGGCGCGTCGATCCAGCCCCCTCCCACTCGCTTATCAATGCGCCTCCCGGGTAGGAGGCGGTACCTGCTCCCGTAGCTAGGCTGGAAGTACGCATGCAGCAAATTGAAGAACACCAAGCCGAGATGTTGGCTCTCATAAGGAATCTCGGGGTACCTCAAGTCCCGATCCAACCGCCGGCCCCGAACGCACCGCCACCCCCAGTTCCAAATCACGCCCCAAACGAAGAGGTCGTTCGGGAGGACGAAGCCTCAGAAGGATTCTCCAACGCAGCAAGCTCCGCTCACCTCGCCCCGCCAGCTAGGGGCCCAGAAGCTGACCACCATCGCAATCGCCCGAGAAGAGATGCCCCTGGTCAAGCAACGGGAAGAACCACGCGAGAAGAAATACGCGACATGATAGAAGAGGAGTACGTCCGAGCAGGGCGACGCGCAGTTCTCGCCCGTCGTCCCGCGCACCACGGCTCCCCGCTGTCACCGCAAGTCCTGGCCCATCCAATCCCAAACGGCTTCAAGCTCCCCAGCATCGAGACATTTGACGGAACGGATGATCCGTTAGAGCATGTCAATCACTTCACCACCGTCATGAGGATTTATAGCGCCCCTGATCAGCTCCTCTGTCAAGTATTCCCGGCAACCTTGAAGGGACAAGCACGCACTTGGTTCCACTCCCTACCGAATGGGGCCGTCAGCAACTTCACGGAGCTGGCACAGCAGTTCGCGGACCAATTCATCGCCAACCGCAGGATTGTCCGAGATCCCTCCCACCTCTCAGGGATCCGCCAAAATGACGGTGAAACGCTCAAAGATTTCTTCAGACGCTTCACTACGGAGGCTCGTCAAATCCCAGGGGTGGACCCTGAGCTCCTGCGGGGAGTCTTTCTTGGAGGACTCCGCCCAAGCGGCTTCTACTCAGCTCTCATGAGAGAAACCGTGCCAAGTTACCCCGACCTCGTTCGCCGAGTTGAGGCTCAGATAGCCGCGGACGAGGCCATCGAGGCCCATCGCCGGCAGTTTGAAGGTAATCAAGGGAGGAAGAGAGGATCCGATCAAGCCCCCCGCGAGCGAGAGGAGGGGCGCGGCGAGGAGCGCCGCGGTGGCGAACGCCGTCGTAATCCCCAAAGGGACCAGGAACCGTTGCCACCCCGAATCTATACCCCATTGAACACCACTAGAACGAATGTACTCTACGCCATCCAGAACAACCCAGAGCTCCGCATGCCCCGGGCGCAACTCCCAAATCCAAGGGGTGACCAATCCAAGTACTGCGAATTCCATCGAGGGACCGGGCATACCACCGAGGAATGCACCAGACTTAAAGACGAGATCGAGCGCCTCGTCCGCCAGGGACTCCTGGGCAGATTCTTGCAAGGCCAGATCCCTAATCAGCACCAGCAGCCTAGAGAGGCAAGGGAGCAGCCTCCCGCTCCCCGAGGCGCGGGAGGAGGAAGACCGATGGTAGGAGAGATCGAGACGATCGCCAGACCCTCCGTCTCAGCGTCACAAATCCTCTCAATTGCCTAGTCCGGGAGGGACCACGAAGACAAGAAGCTCAAGCAGGACGTCACGATCGCTTTCGGAGAAGAAGATCTGCAGGGATTACGGCTCCCACACCAGGATCCGCTCGTAATAAGTGCAGGGATAGGAGATCCTTGCTTCAAGGTGAAGAGAATACTGGTCGACAATGGAAGCTCAGTGGACGTTCTGTTCCTCTCCACTCTACAAAATATGAAGCTCACAAAAGATCATCTCAGCCCTGCGGCCGGGCCCGTCTACGGCTTTGACAACAGACCTGTCCCGGTACTAGGGATGATCACCCTCCCCGTCACGTTAGGCGAGTTTCCAAGGCAGTCCACATATAGCATCCAATTCGTGGTGGTGGAGTCTACCTCCGCCTATAATGCCATCTTCGGGAGGCCGCTCCAATCAATCTTCGGAGCAGTCCCATCCATTCCGCATCTGGCTATGAAGTTCCCAACTGCCGCCGGCATAGGGATCGTAAGAGGAGATCAAGAGGTAGCCCGAACCTGTTACTTAAAGCAGGCTCAGCCGGTAAAGGCGACCGCTCTGAACATCAATAACTTCGACCTCCGGGACGAGGCTACTTTACAGCGCGGAGCACCTGTTGAGGGGCTAATAGAAGTACCACTCTCCCGGCAAGACCCGGCTCGAACTGTTCAAGTCGGGTCACTTTTATCGAAAGAAGAACGAGAGGAGCTTACGGCCTTCTTACAAAGAAACGGGGACATCTTCGCCTGGAGCCCGGAAGACATGCCAGGAGTAGACCCGGATGTCATCTACCACTCTTTAAACATCAACCCCGCCTGCCGACCTGTGATTCAAAAGAAGAGAAACTTTGCACCCGAACGGTTGAAGGAGATCGAGGAGGAGGTAGCCAAACTTCTGGAAGCAGGATTCATACGAGAAGCAGAATACCCCACGTGGATGGCTAACGTAGTCATGGTAAAGAAGGCCTCAGGAAAGTGGCGAATGTGCGTCGACTATAGCAACCTGAACCAGGCATGCCCAAAAGACAGCTTCCCCCTCCCAAGGATCGACCAACTCGTCGACGCGACAGCCGGCCACGAGCTACTTAGCTTCATGGACGCTTACTCAGGTTACAACCAGATACGGATGAACCCGGCGGACGAAGAGCATACCGCCTTCCGCACCGACAGAGGAGTCTATTGCTACAAGGTAATGCCCTTCGGCCTTAAAAACGCTGGAGCCACCTATCAAAGGCTAATGAACAAGGTCTTCAAGAGCCTCATCGGAGAGACGATGGAGGTTTACATGGACGATATGTTGGTGAAGAGCGTCCACCATTGCGACCACTTAAAAGACTTGGGAAAGTGCTTTCAGCTTCTCCGTCGTTTCCAAATGCGGCTCAATCCCAGCAAGTGCGCATTCGGTGTGACGGCCGGAAAATTCTTGGGTTTCATGGTAACCCATCGAGGGATTGAGGCTAACCCCGAAAAGATCAAGGCATTAGAAGATATGTCACCACCTCGTCCGATTAAGGAAGTGCAACGTCTAAACGGGAGGATCGCTGCGTTATCCCGTTTCCTATCACGGACAGGAGACAAATACCTCCCTTTCTTCAAAATCCTCCGGGGAGCGCGCCACTCCGGCTTCCAATGGACCGATGAATGCCAGGCGGCCTTCGAACTCCTCAAGCAATATCTGGCCTCACCGCCGCTTTTGTCAAAACCCACCCCGGGAGAGACCCTGTTCTTGTACCTAGCGATATCACCTACAGCTCTCAGGTCGGTACTCGTAAAGGATGAAGGGGGGGGGGGGGGGGGGGGGGGGGGGGTGCAACGACCGATTTACTACATCAGCAAAGTCCTCTGACACCGAAACCAGATACCCCGCGGCAGACAAGACGGCCTTGGCTCTTGTCTTCTCAGCCAGAAAGCTTCGGCCCTACTTCCAGGCTCATACCATAAAAGTGTTGACACAACTCCCGCTACGGGCAATCCTTCAGAAACCAGAAGTCTCGGGGAGGCTAGTAAAGTGGGCTGTAGAGCTCGATGAGTTTGACATTAAATTCCTACCGCGACCTGACATCAAGTCGCAAGTACTCGCCGACTTTGTTGTGGAATACACCATTCCGCCAGAAACGAACCTAGCCAAAGACGCCCCTAGCCCCCGGTGGACTCTCTATGTCGACGGTGCCTCAGGAACAGAAGGGGCAGGAGCAGGAGTACTCCTCGTAAGCCCCGACGAGATCACCTTGGATTACGGGCTCCGGTTAAAGTTCCCCGCAACAAATAATGTTGCAGAATACGAGGCGCTAATCGCCGGTCTCCGGCTCGCCATCGATTGCAAGGCGGAAAACCTGACGGTCTACGCCGACTCCCAACTCGTAGTCTCGCAAGTCGAAGGAGACTATGAGGCCAAAAGCGACCAGATGGCAAAATACCTCGCGCTTGCAAAATTGCTCCTTCAAAAAATCTCGACGCATCAAATCTTGCACATCCCCCGAGAGCAGAACTCCAGGGCGGATGCCCTGTCTAAGCTCGCCACTTCACCATCCAGCTACCAATCTCGAAGACGCCGGATTGAAGAGATCGTGGTCCCAAGCATACAGGGACCATAGGAGATCGCCGCCATCCACCAAGAAGAGTTATCCTGGATGACTCCATTGCGAGCTTACCTTGAACACGGACACCTCCCTGAAGATAGCTTAGAAGCGCGAAGGTTACGGATGCGGGCGGCATCATTCACCGTAATAGACGGAGAACTTTACAAACGGGCATTTTCGGGCCCATATCTAAAGTGCCTACCGACAGACGAGGCAGACTATGCCCTACGAGAAGTACACGCGGGAATCTGCGGAGAACACCTAGGCGGGAAGGCATTGGCGCGGAAGGTACTACGCCAAGGATTCTATTGGCCAACAATGAAAAGGGACGCAATCGAGCTAGTTCAAAAATGCAGGAGCTGTCAACTGCACGCCAATACATCCCATCAGCCCCCGGTTTCGCTTTCCGCACTCCAAGGTGCGTGGCCATTCGCGCAGTGGGGAATCGACCTTCTCGGCCCACAACCTCTAGCATCCGAGCAAAGGAAGTTCATCATCCTGGCCATCGATTACTTCACCAAGTGGGTAGAGGCGGAGCCCCTGGCCAAAATCACGGAAGAAAACGCTAAACGATTCGTCTGGAAGAACATCATCTGCCGCTTCGGCATCCCAACAACAATCATTGCCGATAACGGCACCCAGTTCACCGGGAAATCCTTCACCAAAATGTGCGAAGACCTGAAGATCAACCTCCGTCACACCGCAGTAGCACATCCACAAACCAACGGACAAGTAGAAGTCACAAACCGCACCATCCTCAAAGGATTGAAGACGCGTTTAGAAGAAGCTGGGGGACAATGGGTGGACGCACTCCCAAACGTACTGTGGTTGTACCGCACAACAGAGCGGACCCCCACGGGAGAAACGCCTTACAATCTCTGTTACGGTACCGAAGCTATCATCCCCGTCGACGTCGGCGTTCCAAGCACTCGAGTGCTAACCTTCGATCCCAGCGAAAATGACGGACTGCTTCGAGAAAACCTCGACCTAATTCCCGAGGTTCGGGATAACGCTGCCTAGCGCGCCGCATCCTACCAAAGGCGCATAGCCCGAGGCTATGACAGAAGGGTAAAACCCAGGCCAATCAACGTAGGAGATCTCGTCCTACGCAGCATCGAAGCAGCCGGCAAAGGCCCTCAAGGAGATAAGCTCTCACCAGCCTGGGAAGGCCCATATGTTGTCACTACGGTTGTAAAGCCCGGAACATACAGGCTCAGAACGGCAGAAGGAAAGACTCTACCACGGACCTGGAACGCCCAGAACCTGCGCCGCTTTTACCAGTAACATAGTCGTCTATCGTCAACTAAGCCGCGAGCCCCGACTCGTGCAAACTTATCTTACCGTTTATTATAAAGCCGCGAGTTTAGGCTCGTGCACCTATCTTCTGTTATGTACTAAGCCGCGAGCCCAGACTCGGCAAACTGGTTTTATGTTAGAAAAACTATGTTTAAAAAAGACTTCTTGCTATAAAATTAGACGCGTACCTCGCCACCTATATTTAATAAAGGAAAAATCTTTACTTCGGGGCCCTGCCCCGGGGACTTTGCATCGCCGTCGATTGAAGGCTCGCCCTTCTCCTCCGCCGTCAAGTCCCGGTGTCGTACCCGTAAAGTTTGGGGGGCTTATGTTGCGTACCCGTAAAGGCCTTGGGGTGCGTCTAGAGAACCCCGCTAAAGAGAGGAGGGGGAACCAGTCGAACCCCGGATCGCGGAAGTAGAGGACCCACCGCGCAAGAACGACGCGCTAGAAACAGCGCCAGGTAAGCACAAAACCGCACCCCACTGCCGGGGTGCGGTTAGCCTGCGCCCCACTAAGTGGGGGGCGGCTAGCCCGCACCTCACCCGCATGGGGTGCGCGCGGGTCGGCCAAGCCGCACCCTCCCCCATAGGAGGGTGCGGCCAAGCCGCACCCCCCATGGGAGGTGCGGCCAAGCCGCACCCCCCATGGGAGGTGCGGCCAAGCCGCACCCCCCATGGGAGGTGCGGCCAAGCCGTACCCCCCCATGGGGGGTGCGGCCCAACCGCACCCCCCATAAGGGGGGTGCGGCCAAACCGCACCCCCCCCCCCCCCCTTGGGGGGTGCGGCCCAGCTGCACCCCCCTTGGGGGGTGCGGCCCAGCCGCACCCCCCCTTGGGGGGTGCGCCCAACCGCACCCCCCATAGGGGGGTGCGACCAAACCGCACCCCCCCCCCCCCATGGGGGGTGCGGCCCAACCGCCCCCCCCCCCCCCCCCCCCCCCCCCCCCCAGGGGGAGGGTGCGGCCAAACCGCACCCCCCCATGGGGGGTGCGGCCGTAGAAGGGTGCGGCCAAACCGCACCCTCCCGTGCAAGGTGCGGCCCGGTCCCCCTCTGCGGAGGACGTAGCCGAAACCGCATCCCCGCGTCGGAAAGGGCCGAAGTCCGCTTTTCTCGGCTTCGCTCACTTTTTCGCCTCACCTCGCTCGCTTTTTGGCCTTACTCACTTTTGCGCCTCGCCTCGCTCACTTTTTGTCTTTTCAGTTTCTCACTTTTCAGGAATAGTTTGTCGCCTTTCCTCAAAGGGCAAGACGGTCATTTATGAAAAATGGTGATCCGAGTGCCCCAAATCGAGAAATATGACTCGTCAGCCAAGGTGGTTATGGTGGTTACGACGGCAAAATTACTGGGCTACCCCCGGCAAAAGCTATAAAAAGGCCCCCAAGGCTTCATTTAAAGGATCCGGACTTTGAGACGAGAGAGAGCTCCTTGAAGATTTCCACGGATTTCTCCTTCGGCGCTTGAAGATCATCTTCGAGGACTTAGAGAAATCCTTATTCGCGAAAGCGGACAAGGTTCTCGCTTTCGTTCCCAAGAAAGCGGACAAGGCTCCCGCTTTCGTTCTCGAAAGCGGACAAGGCTCTCGCTTTCGTTCTCAGGAAAGCGGGCAGGACAGTCTCACTTCTGTCCTCTCGAAAGCAGACAGGGCTGTCTCACTTCTGTCCTCTGGAAAGCAGGCACGGCCTTCTCACTTTGGTTCACTGCTGTACTCGTAGGAAAAGTACTTAGTTTTTCCGAGAGGTGGCCTGTCACCCTCGGAGTGCTCTCCCTCTTTCTCTCTACTATTGTAACGAGTAGCGGCCTGTCGCACTCGATCTCTTAGCATCCAGTTGTAACCTCTCAAGAGATAGTGAAATTTGGTCTGCACAGCTCCGACCACGTGGTTTTTCACCATTTCCGGGTTTTCCACGCTAAAAAAGTCCCAGTGTACTCAACAATCTCAAATTGACTGTTTGCGCGCTTAGATTACTCCCGAGCTAAGGCGGTTCAGTTGAACCGGTCTACCAAGAGCCCTAAGCGACCCGCAACAGTAGTAATTCCACAATGCATGGAGGAGAATAGTGAAGAAGGATAAAACCCAAGGAAAGCTATTATGGACAAAAGAATATAAATCAATTTACAGAACAAGAAAAAAATGGGAAATAGGTATGTAAGATATTAATCATTGGCTCATGTAAATGTTTTTTTTACTTTGTTAGTTGCTTAATTGTATCTAACAAAAAGGTTAATATGAAAATATCTTCGTATATAAAATAGGCCGTTGTTATGGGCAAACCAATTTCAGTTAAGGATTGACCAAGACTAATGACAGACCAAAATAAAGTCATAGAAAATTGTTAACCTGTAAAAGCTCGATTTGTCCATAGCCATTCTTGCAGTTTTCTTTACAGCACGGCTAGCCCATTGCCGGTCCGCCCATATAAATCATCATAAAATATTGAGAGATAAGAGACAAAATAAAAAAAATGTTATTATATATATATTTATATTATCACTTTGCTTTCAATTATTGCCGCACATATTGATTTATTAAGCCAAGAAAATTGGTGCACGTTAACAGGTTTTGAGCAACGCGGTGTACCGGAGCGTGGAGCATCGGGTGGTGACAAACTCCGAGGCGGAGCGGTTGTCGATGGCCTTCTTCTACAACCCGCGAAGCGATTTGCCGTTGAAGCCCATGCCGGAGCTGGTGAGCCTGACCCGACCCGCTATGTATCAGCCCATGACCTTTGATGAGTACCGGATCTACATCCGCAAGCGTGGGCCCAAGGGGAAATCTCAGCTCGAGTCTCTCAAGTCTGTATAATTCAAGAAAAAAATTTATGTGAGTTTCTCTCACCTACGATCACGCGCATCAAACCGTTGGTTCTCTGTGACTAATCGAAATACTGTCGTATTTGTCAATTAAAAATACTGTCAGTATTTCACGAAAACAGATCCGCTGTAGGATGCCGGATCATACGGCTATACTTAATCTCTCATAATTCAAACTGGTTAAGTCGATAATAAAAAAAAGAGGGCCAATTTGTAAAAAGACATTGAGGCGACTTTGTAAATGCTAATTCTGCCATCGGTCATTCCTCCAACTGTTTCACCTTTTTTATTCTTTTTGAATTAAATAAAGGTTTTAATAATTCTTGCGTGTGTATTATACAAATATTATTAGGCAAAATATTCAAATCCATGTCTCATCTTTAGGCCAACTTTCAAATTGATCCTTAAATTTTATTTGATTCAAATCATTTTTTTTATATTCCGTTAAAACAGTAAGGCCCCGTTCGTTTGGACGGAATTGAAATTCGATATTGGAATTTAATATTATAAATATTGTGGAATTAAATATTGGTGACTAATTCCAATTCCAACGTTCGCCTAATAAACAATATTGTTGAATATTATGAAAGTAATCAATATTTTTGTTCATTTTTTTAAATAAAATTCAATTTAAAAATTGAAAAATATTACGAAGAAAATAATATTTATCACATATATATTATAAACAAATGTATGTCATGACGACAATTTTTTCGCCCGAGGGCCATTTTTTCGCACGAGAATGATTTTTTCCGCTCGTGCGCAATTTTTTCGCACAACCGCGATTTTTTCGCACGAGCGCGCATTTTTTGCCCGGGCTCATTTTTTCGCCCGGGCATGATTTTTTTGCCCGGGCGCAAATTTTTTTCCTGGGTGCGATTTTTCCACCCGCTCGGCCGAAAAAAGCTCGCATAGTCGATAAAAGCGCGTCCCAGCAAAAAACCGCTCCCCGGTGAAAAAATCGCGCCCGAAAAATAGCCCCCGAGATAAAAAACTCGTAGGGTGAAAAAAAATCGCCCGGGCAAAAAAATCGCTCAAAAAATTCTTGCCCGGGCGAAAAAATTGCGCCCGGGCGAAAAAATTGTGGGCGGGCGAAAAAATTGCGGGCTGGCAAAAAATCGCGTTTGAACGAAAAAATCGCGCCGGGGCGAAAAACTCTAACATGGGAGAAAAATTTGCGCCCGGGCGAAAAAATCGCGTCCCGGCGAAAAAACGCTCGCGGGGGAAAAATCGTGTCCGGGAGAAAAAATCACGCCCGGGCGAAAAACACGCGCCCGGGCGAAAAAACGCGCGCCCGGGCGAAAAATGCGCGCCCGGGCGAAAAACGCGGGCCCGGGCGAAAAACGCGCGCCCCGGCGAAAAACGCGCCCCAGGGCGAAAAACGCGCGCCCGGTCGAAAAACGCGCGCTCGGGCGAAAAATGAGCGCCAGGGCGAAAAACGCTCGCCAGGACGAAAAATGCGCGCCAGGGCGGAAAATATCCGCCCGTGCAAAATTTGGGCGTCCGGGAGAAAAAACGCACGTTCGGGCGAAAAGCTTGCGTCTGTGCGAAAAGCTCGCGCCCGGGCGAAAAATTAAGCGCCCGAGCGCATAAACGCGCGCTAGGGCGGAAAATTTCCGCCCGGGCAAAATTTGGGCGTCCGAGCGAGAAACTTGCGTTCGTGCGAAAAACTCGCGCCCGGGCGAAAAATTGTGCGCTCGGGCGCATAAACGCGCGCCCGGGCAAAAAACGCGACAAATCGAGCGTGCCAGACTCGCCCAATTCCGATATGTCTAGCTAGATTTTGTGCTTTGGCTAAAATCAATTCCATGATATTCAACTTAAATTTTAATTATTAAAGCTACATAACAAGCTAACGACGTAATTGGAATTCGACGTCGAATTTCAATTTCAAGTTTTCAATTCCGTCCAAACGAACGGGGCTAATGGTTAGCTATTTTCCATTTTTCATTCAAAAAAATTGATATAAATTCAAAAATAGGGATTGAATTGGCAATGCCAATGAGAGCAGAATAAAAATTTCAATTTTAATTGGAGTAAAAGCCCTGAACTAATATGTTG
The DNA here is from genome assembly GCA_033032865.1 of Dactylorhiza incarnata. NCBI lineage: Eukaryota > Viridiplantae > Streptophyta > Magnoliopsida > Asparagales > Orchidaceae > Dactylorhiza > Dactylorhiza incarnata. The sequence goes on along the minus strand of JAWHQI010000474.1, from coordinate 726,211 downwards.
ACATAAATATACTAAGAAAATGCATCCGAAAAATCGGTGATATAATACCCATAATTTCAACTCTGAAATACAAGCAAAATTCCTATAAAAATGCATGATCTTTAGGCTTTAGCATGGTGTATATCCATCCTTATGTCATCTAAATTAATATGGAGTTCAAACTATATAAAAATCACTTGAACATGCAATGTGCACACTTACACTGTTAGGTTAAGTTTCGCAATTAAGGGTGCGTTTGGTTCAGCTTATAACCTCCGGTGCGGCAGGAACGGAACGGAGAAATTGGAATAAGCAGTGTTTGGCGCTGCTGATGGACCGAAACGGAGGTTATTAATAACCTCCGTTTCTTTGTATAGCGCAGCCGCGAGTCTTCTCCCCAGTCTAGCCGCACCGTTCCCCCGCGTTAGGTTTTCCTCTCCCCCGCATCGCCTTCTCGCGTGTACGTCGACGCCGATTTCGCCGTTTTTTCTCTCCGCCGGTGTCACGCCGCCTGTCGTCGGCAACATACGCTTGTCACGCCGCCCCTCGTCGTCCATAGGAGCTACTCACGCCGCCGGATTGCATTACTCTCGTCGCCGACAGTTCTCCTCGCCGGTATTTCTGGAGGCCGCCGGAATCACGCCGCCTCTCCAGTTCCAGACGACGGGATCACCGCCTCTCCAGTTCCCTTCTCCCGATTTTAGGTATATCTCCTCCCTTTTTCAATTTTTATGGATATTGAATTTTTTTAGAGCTTTATTTGTCAAAAAAATTTGGGATTGTTATATGTGTGTGGTATGATGCTGATGGTGAATGTGTGTTTGTGTGATGATGGGATGAATGTGTGTGTGTGTGGTTATGTATGTTTTTATGTGTTTGTGTGTATGTGTGTGTGTTTTCTTATATGTTTGTGTGTGTGTGTTTTCTTATATGTTTGTGTGTGTTATATGTGTGTTATATGTTGTATATGTATTTGTATGTCTGTGTGTGTATGTTTGTGTGTTTGTGTTATATGTGTGTGTGTGTGTTATATGTGTGTGTTTGTTATATTTGTGTTATATGTGTGTGTGTGTGTGTGTGTGTTATATGTGTGTGTGTGTTATATTTGTGTTATATGTGTATGGGTCTGTATGGGTATATTTTTCAAATTTGGTGTGTATGTGTGTGTGTATGTTTGTGTTTGTGTAATATATGTGTTGTATGTGTATGTGTATGTGTATGTGTATTTGTATACGTGTATGTGTATGTTTGTGTGTTTGTGTTATATGTGTGTGTGTGTGTGTTATATGTGTGTGTGCGTGTTATATGTGTGTGTGTTATATTTGTGTTATATGTGTCTGTGTGTCTGTGTTTTTTTTTTTCAATTTTGGTGTGTATGTGTGTGTGTGTGTATTTGTATGTGTGTGTGTGTGTGTGTGTTTATGCAATATGTGTGTTATATGTTGTATGTGTATGTGTATTTGTATATGTGTGTGTGTATGTTTGTGTGTTTGTGTTATATATATGTGTGTGTGTGTTATGTGTGTGAGTGTGTGTGTGTTATATTTGTGTTATATGTGTATGCGTGTGTGTATTTTTCAATTTGGGTGTGTATGTGTGTGTGTATGTTTGTGTTTGTGTTATATGTGTGTTTGTGTATATGCGTGTCTGTGTTATATTTGTGTTATATGTGTATGTGTGTGTGTATCTTTCAATTTGGGTGTGTATGTGTGTGTGTATCTTTCAATTTGGGTGTGTATGTGTGTGTGTGTGTATTTGTATGTGTGTGTGTGTGTGTATGTTTGTGTTATATGTGTGTTTGCATTTCAATTTGGGTGTGTATGTGTATGTGTGTGTCAGATTTCATAATTCTTTTCGAATGTCCCAAGAAATTTTTATGGATCTATTGCATGTCCTGGAGGAGAAGTACGGATTTCACGGGATGAGATGGACTGCATCTAAAGAGATTTTGGCACCGACCTTGGACATATTGTCTCATAATGAGGTCATGAGAAAGACATGTGAGCGCTTTCAGCACTTGACGGAGACTGCTAGCAGGTTTTTTGGAGAAGGCATTCACGTGTTGCTACTACTGACAGATGAAGTGATTCAGCCATTAGATAGATCTTTCAGTAGCACACCGCCAGAGATTCTCTACGACTCACGTTACATGCCCTTCTTTAAAGATTGTGTCGGTGCAATTGATGAAACACATGTTCATGCATGCGTACCTTGTTGGAACCTTAGTTTTGATTTGAGTTAGGATCTACCTTTAGTGTCTAAGTTTATATCATAACATATCTTACAATTTAGATTAAATCCCATTAAGAAAGAAGGCTGAAAAGACATATAATTAATAGGCAGAAAATAAGAGAAAGAATAAAATTTACATATGTTCTCTGCGTTCGACGAACGGCCATCTGCGTTCGACGAACGGCGCTCTGCGCTCGACGAATGACGTTCATTCTGCGCTCGACGAAATCCAGCCATCTCAGCGGTCGACGAAGAACACCTATCTCAGCGCTCGACGCCTTTACTCAAGCTCAGCGATCGACGCTTTTACTCAAGCTCAGCGCTCGACGCATTTATCCAGGCTCAGCGGTCGACGAATACTTCCGTTCGACGAACTCAAGTCTGCGTTCGACGAACAGCTCAATATTCAGCGGTTGACGATCCAGCCCGTCTCAGTGGTCGACGAATCCTTCCGTTCGACGAATCCTTCCGTTCGACGAACTCAAGTCTGCGTTCGATGAATATTCAGCAGATGTTCAGAACAGTGAATCAAATGATGAGCTCGACGAACTTGAAGCTTAGCTCGACGAAATATCTGCAGTATTATTTTATATCTTTCAGCTCGACTAAATATTATATATATGCAATATCTTTATTATTTCTATTTATATATATTGCTATATATATATTGCTGATTTAACATTACAGATGTTGAAGCATTAAATGCTATAGCCGTTGGCAGAAACAATAAATGTTGTAGCCGTTGCAGCAAGCTAAAGACGGCAATTTGTCTGCTCGAGGATCTGGGAAATAAAAGAGATATTATCTCTTTCTTATCTTGTCGGCAAGAATTCAAATCAGCCACAAGATCTCCAAAATATATATACAAAGAAAAGAGCAAAGAAGAATAACAGATTAATATACAGCAGGTTCAAGACAGATTACATAGACAGAATATATCACATTTGCTGTACAGGAAAAAGAGAAGAAGAAGAAGAAGAGAAAAATAAGAACAGCAGTAAAAAGAAGAAGCAGATCAAAAATATATTATATCTTCTTTTGCTAAACTCTTTCTCTTGTAGATCATCTATATTCTGAGACACCAATCACCATTATTTGCTCAGGATCAAAACTGCAAGAAGAAAAGAGGAGTATTGCAATCTAGAGAAGAATCTCCATCCACAAGCTGTCATCAAACTAAATCAAACAGGGGGAGCTCTCTTCAACATCATCATCATCAAGATCCAACTGAACTACCAATCAGGATCTTCAAGTATCTTCTCAGCAAAGAGAAGAACAACATATCTTTTCTGTTTTCTTTCATTTCTCCCATCTTGTAAAGGGTTATAACTCCCTTCAAAAGTTAACTCCCGGTGACAGGCCACCTTAGCAAAAACCTGCATCTTGGTTTTGAGCACCTGATCAAAAGCTCTATGGTGTGTGGACACCTGATCAAAATCACCTTGGTGTGAGGGCACCTGATCAACAACCTCCTAGTGGATTCCTACCAGTGGGTAGAAGAGTAGATGTACCCAGGTTGATTGGGGAACTACTATATTTCTTGTGTCATCTGTGTGCTTGTTGGTTTGCTTGTTTTATTTCTGGTTTTATGTGCTGTGATTACTTATGCATTCTAGGTGTTTGATTTTATTACTCACTCAGCACACTCACTTATATTAATATATATATAATATTACTTTGAAGTAAAACTTAAACAAGAAGCTTTAATAATATTTAAGAACTAAAACACTCCACTTTCAATTGGTATCAGAGGTGGTTGATTTTATTACTTCATCTGTGTGCATCTTGGTTTTGAGCACCTGATCAAAAGCTCTATGGTGTGTGGACACATGATCAAAATCACCTTGGTGTGAGGGCACCTGATCAACAACCTCCTAGTGGATTCCTACCAGTGGGTAGAAGAGTAGATGTACCCAGGTTGATTGGGGAACTACTATATTTCTTGTGTCATCTGTGTGCTTGTTGGTTTGCTTGTTTTATTTCTGTTTTTATGTGCTATGATTACTTATGCATTCTAGGTGTTTGATTTTATTACTCACTCAGCACACTCACTTATATATATATATAACATTACTTTGAAGTAAAACTTAAACAAGAACCTTTAATAATATTTAAGAACTAAAACACTCCACTTTCAATTGGTATCAGAGGTGGTTGATTTTATTACTTCATTTTCTTGCAACTGATACTCAATTGAACACTTTCATACCTGTTCGTGATCAAGTACCGTACATTGGGAGAAATGACATGCCAACACAAAATGTGATGACTGCTTGTGATTTCAACATGTGTTTCACATTCGTTATGTCACGTTGGGAAGGCTCTACGCATGATAGCCGCATTTTCAATTATGCGCTTCGGGATCCCCGTTACAAATTTCTGCATCCACCACCAGGTAATAATTAATGATTTCTATTCCTTGTTTTTATACTTTATCACTTTTGAAGCATAACAACTGAGCTCATGTTTTTCAGGAAAATATTACTTGATGGATTTGGCTATCCGCTACAAACGGGATACTTGAAACCATATCAAGAGACACGTTATCATCTTCCAGAATTTGCTCGTGGGGGTCGTGCACCAGAAGGATGCCGAGAGATATTCAATCACGCGCACTCATCCCTTAGAAGTGTGATTGAAAGATCGTTCGACATTTGGAAGAAGAAGTGGGTCATATTACGTGATATGCCGAGCTACAGCTTCGCTAAACAAAGCGATATTGTTATGGCGACTACGACATTGCATAATTTTATTCGGCGGCACCTTTCACGAAGGGATATTGATTTCAATGACTGCGAGCAGGGATGTGGTGATGAGAGGGTGAGCACACAAGGGCATCAAGTAGTTTGTCCTGATAATGCAGACAGGGTAGAAGAGATGATCACGTTACGTGAAAGTATAACACAGCAGTTGTACGCTTCTAGATCTTAGATGGTGGAAAGAAATGTTGGTATTTTTATCTATTGTAGTAACTATTATCAAGATTGTGTATTTTATGTGTCGAATTTTTTTTATCAAAAACTCCGTTTTGTTCTCAAACAAATTTTTGAAAACTCCATTTCAATAAGCACTGAAAACTCAATTTGACCCAAACAATTTTTTTGACAAACCTCAATTTCTCAGGAACAGCTCTTTTTCAAAACTCCATTTCTGATCAGCAGCTTTTCATCAGCAACAGCCCAACCAAACACACCCTAAAGCCTCCTATGTGTGTCGGATCTGTATTTCCATTAGCAACTGTTATAGAAGCCTTATATGCGGCTGTATGAATCATCGACCATGAATGCCCGTCCTCACCTAAGGAACTTCATTCACTTTTACGTTCAAAACTAATTTTCTTTTCTTGATGGCGGTCATAGAATTTATGTTTGGCAAAAACACTACGCCAAACGGAGCCATAATGCCAAGCTTCGAATTGTAAATAGATCAGAGATCTTACTTTTAACTGAGAACAACAGAGGCGGCGGAGATTCTCAAAGGTCCCACCACACAACCACGAGATTTTTTAAAGAGCTCCCCCCCTTTGAAAATACCAAAACCTCTTGATTTGTGTAGTGTGATCTTGCATACCAGAAATATATGCCTCGGCCTCAATCGTTCAGAAAGCAAATAATATAATCATTGTAGTGAAGCCAATGAAGCAAATAATATAATCATTGTAGAGCGGCGGGAAGCCAATGAAGAAGTCACCAAAAATGACGAGTAATACGCTGGCGAAGGCAGGTGAGTGGAGCGAGAGATGAAGAAACTCCTTGAGGGTCCAGCTAGAAAGTAAGGCACTAAATGATAGTTTATTTCTTATTGGAAATACAATAGCCACTTGGCTGGGCACACTCACACTTTCTCAGGCCTCTGATAGGGGAGACCAAATAGAGATACTTACAGAATTTGCACTCCACAGAACTACTCAAATGTATGACACATTTTGTACAGGAAATGATACATGTACACAACACACTCGCCGAGCACTGAAAAAGTTAAGAAATATCCGCCGATTAATCAACCGCCAATAATTGAAATAAAACGAAGCGACGAGTTCAGTTCCGGTGCCCATCTCACACAAACTCAAAGCGCATGAGAAGCTTGACGGACTTGAACTTCGAGCCCTTGCGGTCGAAGATCGGCACAGTACGGATCCCCGGCCTCAGCTCGGCCACAGGCAGACAGGTTTGCCCGGCAAAGTCATCCTTCTCGGACATATCATACTCATGCACCTCGACACGAAGTAATGCGAGTTCAGGAACTCGGAGCGGAAAAGTAAATTCCTCGTCCCAAAGTGGCACCCAGTTGTCTTCCAGCACCCGCGTTTTCTTCATTATGCAATCAGCTGGCACTCCAGCAATTCCAATCTGCAGATTAGTATATCAGTATTGACACAATGCTAAGATATGAACTAGAAAAGGCAGGAAAAAGGCCGCATCTCGCTTTCGTACCTTTGTATAGAAGTCTGGTGGGGAGTACGCGTCAAAATGCGTCTTTTTGAAGTCGAGTCGCCAACCATCACCCATGTAAACTCGGACCTGCGAAAAATGCAGGCAAGGTCGTTCAGTTTAGCTTCAGATAATAACTGCTGAGTTGCAGATTATGGTATTTAAGAAGTGATTCACCTTCAAGGTTTTCTTCACTGGATAATTTGCTTTGGGGTCAAAAACTTCACCATGAGGGCCTTCCTTTACTAAGAAATCGGGTTTTTTTATGTATCCACACCCGCCATTGGCTCTAAAGAATCCATGCATCAACCAGAGAGACCTTCCATAGCCCTACTAAAGAGATGCTAAATCATCGATATTTCCTTCGATAAAATTTGTGAAACATTATAGAATAAACTATTAATCTTGCAGAAAGAGAAGATTTAATGGTTTGAGTTTAGAAAAGAAAATGTAAGCTGGCTGGATTCCTCTGGGAGGAGAGTATGCGCCGAAGTTCAATGAGAAAGGGTTTGATGTATTTAGCAGTCTTGCATTTCAAATAAGTAGCTCACTTATGATTCCTACTCATGCCCTCAATTAATTATTTCCACCGATTATTAAATGAAGACAACGTTTATCCGTGTCGCAAAATCGTGCCATATCATAGATATGAGCTGTAAATGAAATCATATAATCAATTGATTTCCACCACTTATCATCAAACATTTTCTTTCACATGTCTCTCCCTACCACGATCACAATATACATAGTTTTTTAGCATTTTCGAGCATACTTTGGCTTATCAGGGAGTATCCAAGAGTATGGAGTATCTTTTGATTTTTTTATTAAAATTAAAAATATAATTTTCAAGTGTTTCGAGAACCGGTCTCCGGGAGTTACCAGGAGTTACCCAACTCCAAAATGTTCCCGATACAATATATAAGGCCATTGGAAGTATCACTTCTTAAGTGTGTTGGTTGGTGTTAGAATAAATAAATTAAGAATGAGAAATCCATCAACAGCACCACTCATTAGAATTACAACAAAATAGCCAAACAAAATAACAAAGGAAAAGAACAAAGGAAAATTACAACTACTACAACTTACGACAAACAAAATACGGCACGACAACTAAAAAAGACGATTAGAATTACATCATTTAGGAAAATAATATGAAATTAACTAGCCGACAACGCTTTGGTGTAAGTGCGTCCACAGGCATGTAGGGATTCTATCATTCTCTGTTAGAGTCAGTAACATTCTCTGGTAGACTCGGTAACATTCTCCTCCTCTAAGAAAAATGTCTTGTCGTTAAGGCGGTATTACAAGATTGAGTATGAAGAATCTCCTGGTCAACCGACGTAGCCACGACACTGGATGACACACTCATACGACTAGTACGGGTACAACCGGTGGGATGACTCTGCTAATGTTCCGGTGGTTTTGTCAAGAGGTGTGTTACGCGCACGCGCCATTATTACTGCTTTTATTTTTAATATTAGGTTTGTTGTGAGCCCCCTCCTCCCTATATAAGGAGGAGGTATGAGAGTGTTAGGGTTATCTTTTGGATCATTAGGAATTTAGGCTCTCATTTGAGAGAAGGGTCATTGGAGGAACCAACCTCCTTGATCTTGTCCGGACTTCGATCCGGATTGTATCTGTGTTCTTCTTTGATTAATGCAACTTGCTTCCTGTTCGTAACAATTGGTCCGACCTGCCTCACCGCCCGCTACACAGGCCGCCGGTGCTTCGTTTCCGTCGTCAAGCTCGCGTGAACAGCGTCGATAGCCAGCGTGCTCTGTTCTTCCGCTCGCACGCGCCGACCGATCTTCCGATCGCTCTTCCGCCGTCGTCCAGCCCGCGCGTCCCGCTCGCACGCGCCGTCGTCCAGCCCGTCATCCAGCCCACGCGTCCCGATCGTTCCGCTCTATCTTCCGCCGTCGTCCAGCCCGCGCGTCCCGATCTTCCGCCGATCTTCCCGTTCGGCGTCCCGATCTTGGCCAGTTTGTTCCAGATCGTCCTTGAGCCTGATCGGCGTCCAGATCGTTCGTCCAGTCGCTTTCCTCCCGCGCTCCCAGCCGTGCGTACTCCGCATTCCGCCAGCACTCCCCATTGCCGCCCCGGCCCCCTGCGGGCCAGATCTTCCCCGGGCCAATCTCCAACTCGGAGCAATCGTCCTCATATGCCAAAGAGCCGGATGGAAGCCCGCGTGGAAGCCCTTGAACACTCCCTCGCCACCATCAACTCTCGTCTCGAGGCACAGAACGAGCAGTTTACCTCGATTCTGACCATGCTCCAGAAATTGCAGCCCACCCAGCACTCCGGCCCCTCTACCACCTCTGTTGTGGGATCCCCCAGCACCGTGCTTCCCGATGCTCCCGCAGCGATGGAAGTGCCTACTCCTCCGTACCGTGGACCTGACATGCCTACCTTCAACGGGTCTGACCCCCTCGGGTGGATTGCCCGCGCCGAGCAGTTCTTCGACATTCACCAGACCGCGCCAACACAACGGGTCTCCACCGCAATCATCGGCATGGAAGGGTCGGCCCTCCATTGGGTCCGTTGGCTCCGGCAGACCTCTCCCGACCTCACCTGGCCAGCTCTCTCTGAGGCCCTCATTCAGCGGTATGACGCCCGCTACTCCGGCCCCATGATCGAGCGACTTTGCGGGGTGCGTCACACTGGCTCCATCGACTCGTACATTGATGCCTTCGTGGAATTAGTCACCCATGTCCCCGGTCTTCCCCCGGACCATTACTTGGGGTTCTTCATGAACGGCTTGCAACCCCACTTCCGCTCCCGTCTCCGCACTCTCCAGCCATTAACGGTTCACCACGTCATTGACCTCGCCCCTCTGGTGGAGGCAGAATTTCTCGCGACGTCCGGCGACATTCCTTCCCCATCACCTCCCTCTCGGCATCCTTCCTACACATGTCTCGACCCATCCGAAACCTATCCCTCCGCCACCTCCTCTGCCTCGGCCACCAATGATGGGTCCTCGCAACAACCGGGCTGTCCCTACCCACCGCCTCTCCAACCAGGAGTACAACGACTTACGAAGCAAGGGCATGTGCTTCCGCTGCAAGCACCCCTACTCTCCTGGTCATGAGTGCTCCGTGAAGGAGTGTCGGGTCCTCATCGGCGACGACGTGGCCGCGCTCTCCGCCGCCGATTTCGACGTCCTGCTGCTCTCGGACAGATTACCGGACGATGCCCCGGGCACCTCAACAGCATCCCACTACTGACCGGCGGGAGGCGCTCCGACCTTGGGGACAAGGTCGCTTTTCTGAAAGGATGTATTGTTACGCGCACGCGCCATTATTACTGCTTTTATTTTTAATATTAGGTTTGTTGTGAGCCCCCTCCTCCCTATATAAGGAGGAGGTATAAGAGTGTTAGGGTTATCTTTTGGATCATTAGGAATTTAGGCTCTCATTTGAGAGAAGGGTCATTGGAGGAACCAGCCTCCTTGATCTTGGCCGGACTTCGATCCGGATTGTATCTGTGTTCTTCTTTGATTAATGCAACTTGCTTCCTGTTCGTAACAAGGTGTGTCCTATATCTCGAGGGCCTCAAAGCCCGACATGCCTTTGTCATCCAGTTCGTCTCCAATCATGGTTCAAAACTTCTTCATGGGGCACTCATGGGTCGGGGAGTAAGTTTGCTTGCAACAGAAACAAAGTCTCTTGCTCCTCAAATCATCATACTCTTGGTTGGATAGGAAATAAGTAGGGGTGGGAAGGCTGTTACGTGGAGGGATAGTGGGTGGTCGAGGTAGAGAAAGTAGTGGTGTTGGCAGTTTAGGAGATTATGAGGCGAAGTATGACGAGTGGGTGTCCGTTGAGATGGCAATGAATTCGGCTCCATGTATAGGGAGAGGTCGTGGAGACCTTTAGTGCTCTCTTTGTGTAATCCAACCCAGTGCGTTGGTAACGTTGAACGTCGGAATTTCTAATGTGGGGGTGGGTTGGAGGAGGCAACCCGACAACAACAGTATTCACGAAAAACTCCTCGCTTAGGGATCCCAGTGCAGCGGCGGTGTAGCCCACCGATGGTTGGCCCAGTTGCATGGTGCAGAGCAATTATAAAATCAACAAGAACTGCCAGCCTTGACGTCAAGGCCAGTGCTTCTTGGGCATAAAAAATATATTAGAAATACTATGGAGGGTCGGTGTTATCGCAGAAGGAGCACCCGGAACTGGGCATAGTCGGGCACCACCATGTGAGGGGTAAGACAAGCACTATGGTGGAAGACGGGGAGTGGGGAGAATAGTTGTGGAAGAAGGGACGATATCACGAAGCAGAGATTATGAGAGCCTAAAAATCGAGTGGGGAGGTGCATCCCTAGCTGTTGTCGATGCCTGTTCGAGTCCAGGTAAGGAGAGCGGAAGTGGCATGGAGGAGAGAAGAAGCCACATGTGAGTGGTGAACGAAGGTGCTTGAGGCGCACTGATGTGAGGTCATTAGCAAGGAAGTGTCCCGAGATCTGGAATTTGAGGCGAACTGATAGATTCAAAGGTGTGCGCGAGCAAACAGAGGGAAGCCATGACCGTGATGTTTGACGAGCGATTGAATGGTAACTGCTATGGATGGACATAGGTTAGTCGCCCTATGATGCCATAAATTATGTACGTCATGTCACGTATTTTACTATTATTGTTTTGGGACTTATCTTATATTATTATTAAATGTTGAGTCATTATTATTAATTAGGAGTTGTCAAGTGTCATTAGAGACATGTAAATCTATTTAAAGGCAAGTGGTGTGTGGAATGAAGGTATTCAAGAATTTAGCTTATTCCTCTTGTCTTTGTATGAGATTGATCTCTCTCTCTCTCTCTCTCTCCCGCGCACACCCCCCCTAGCAGTAGCAGTTCCGGCTCCGAAGTATTTTCCTCCGTCATCCCGGCCTTCGGCCGCTCCTCCGACAATTCTCCGACGTTCTACTGGTTAGCCCGTAAGAACTTGGTATCAGAACCCATCTCCACTCGCCTCCCCCAACATCGTTTTCCACTCCTCTAGCTGCTGTCTAAACTAGGTTACTTCCCTTACCAGCAATCAGTAGCAAGGGGGACTCACAACTTCTTAAATAGATTTTCCCTAAAGAGAAGCCGACCATGGGAACCATCATTGGGTACCTTCAGTGCACGATCATCTTCTTCCCGAAACGGGACTGCTCCTGGACTCATCCCAAACGTAAAGCTCACACGATCACCCACTGTTACGGATCCCGATGGAGCGGATGAGGGCGAAGGGAGACCACCAGTGTGGCGGGTGTATCAATGCCGCGAGAGCGGCGCGCGTAATTTGCCGGAGTAGCCGACATGGTCGAGGGGAGTTATTTTATCCTTTATATTATTGCTGTCTTAATTTTCGTTACCATTATGTTATGTTGTGACCGGCGACTATATAAGCCAGAGACTTTGATATTTTGGACAGGCTTGAATGAATTTGGATTCTTCTGGTTTTCTCTCCCTCTCCTCTCCTCTATTCTCTCCCTCTCTCTCTTTTTCGAAACCCTAACATTTGGTCCGACCTACCGCCTTCCGGCCACGGTCTCCGCCGCCTTAAGTATCAGTACCTAAGCGATCCCCAGTCGGCACATCCTTCGGATCCTCCATCACGTCGCTGGCCTTGCAGCCCCGGCTTCCCTAGCGCCTCGCTTCCGCTTTGCCGCATCCCGTCACATGGTGCGGTCCGCAGCCACACTCGCAATCGACGTGGCTCCTCCACGATTCGAACCGGACGCGGTTCGCCGCGCTGGACATCGGCGATCGTCCACGAACCGCACCCCCTCCCGTTTCCACCTGCCCTAAACGCCGCTCCAGCGGCCTCGACCTCTCCGCCTGACACTTCCAGCCAACTGCAAATCCTCTCCCTCCACCCCTCACGTGCATGCCCCCTCGACTGCGATCGATGGCCAACACCGACGCGACACCGCCGCACCCACCCACGGATCCCGCCATCCTTCGTCGTCTGGACGACCATGATGGCTCCATCGCGTCGCTGCAGGACCTCATACTCTGCATGGACGCCAAGATCGACCCCCTCTTGGTCGGTCTCCCCCTTACGCCCGCAACGTCCAATACAGATTCTCTGTCCTTCCTTGGGGCTCCCCCAGATCCGTATCAAGCTACAACCCCCTGCCCAGGGGGTTCCAACAGGGACCTCGCTCTTTGATGCTCCCTCATTCAACAACACTGATCCTATGGGATGGATTGCCCGTGCCGAACAATTCTTCGATATTCAGCACATCCCCGAGGTTCAGAAGGTCAGCACGACATTGATCAGCATGGAGGGCTCCGCTCTCCACAGGGTGCGTTGTCAACGTCAATCCAAACCGGCCATTTCTTGGTCGGACCTTCAGCAGGAGCTCATTCGCCGCTATGACACCCGCTACTCAGGCTCTGCGGTGGAGCGACTCTGCGGCGTCCGCCAGACGGGCTCCCTTGACGAGTACATCGATGAGTTTATCGACCAGGCGACGCATGTGCCAGGACTTCCGTAAAACCACTACCTCAGCTTCTTCATGCATGGGCTCCTCCCCCACATCCGTGCCCGGATCCGCACCCACCACCCGCCGTCGATTTCAGAAACCATGGATCTCGCTCGCTTGGCGAGCCACATCCATCCAGTGTTCCACGTCTCGCAACTCAAGCGGGTGATCGGTGCTCACCCAGTCGAGGAGGCACTTCGTCAGACGGACTCCGACTCCTCCCCAGCGGTGTTCCTTCCCCAGAGCATTACAGACACACGCATGATTCTCCGCGCAGAGCAGCCAGTGGAGCAAGTCTTGGTGGCTTGTCAGGACCACCCATTCTTGGAGGCGTCATGGGTGGACCGAGCGGATATGCGCCACCAGTTTCCAGACTTTTGCCTTGAGGACAAGGCAAATTTCCCAGAGGGCGGTATTGTTACGGATCCCGATGGAGCGGACGAGGGTGAAGGGAGATGTTATGAGCTTGTTTCCTGCGATCGTTTGGTGGAGGGGATACACGGGCAAGCCCTAGAAATGGTGGAGGAGATGAGAGAAGATGAAACCCTAGAGGGTGGAGGAAGGGGAGAAGAGCTTAGAGAGAGAGAGAGAGAGAGAGGAATTAGAGTGAGAAGGGAAAGTTTCTTTCTTCATTGATTTTTTTCAAATACAAGACAAGGCCTCCTTATATACGACCCAAATGGCACGGGCGTAAATACCCGCTACAAGTACAATATGCGAAATATTAAAACACCTAAAATACTCTAACTTGACTCATCAAAATAAAGACTAAACATAATAAAGACTCGATACGACATAATACTAATAGAATAGGATAACTGACGGTGGACCCGTAACACTCCATCCGTCCTTGACATCGAGCTTGCCCTCAAGCTCGAACTCCAATAGGATGATCAGCTCCTCTGGCTCCTTGATCTCGCGCCAAAATAATGCCTGGTAGTCCATCGTGGCGGCAGTGACGGCGAGGAGTAGCGGCGGCGCCTTTGGGAAGATGAGTGGTGGAACGAATGGGTCCGGCGGGAACAACGGTGCAGTGTGAGGCAGCAACGACAATGCGGCCGAAGGGGCCGACAGCAGAGGCAGCGGCGTGGTCGGAAGCGGCAGAGCGTAAATCGGCGGTGCGGCGGCCGGCAGAACGAAAGGCGACGTGGGTGCAAGGACCGACAAGGTAGGGGCCGGTGGCGTAGGCGGCGGAACGGTAGGCGGTGGAAGGGGCCTCGGGAGGCGGTCAGAATGGGCCAGGGAGGCGTCTGAGGAAAACTGCGGAGCAGAATTCACCGAAGGTGATGGTGGAGCATGAAGAACCTAGGCGAGCAGTGGAGAGACAACTGGCGGAATCGGCCATCGCATCGGTGGGCAAGCTGGGGGGAAATGGAGGTAGAGTGCACGAGCTGGAAGGGCGCCAACACTGGGAGAGGCTGGAGTCCGAAGTGTCCCGACGTCGCCAATTTGTCGAATGTGGTGTCGAGGCAAGATGCGGAAGCCTGAAAGGACTTCAACATTTTCCACAACTTCGAACAAAGGTCGGCTTCGTCCACGGCACTTAATTTTATGTCGCGTAATTGCATGTTCATCATAAATTAGTTGATTAAGTAATTAATTCAATAAGAATTAATTAAATAAATCAATTGATTGGAGAGGCATGCGGGCTAGCCGGAGCATGCGGGCTATAGAAGGTGGAATCGAAGGGACATGCACAGAGGATGTTGGGGTCGAGGACTGCGGCTCGAGGATCGAATAGAAGGCGTGAGGCGTGTCGTTCCAGGAATTCAGACCGGTGTGAACGAGCTTCTTTTCCTGCGGTTTGCACAGGGCTCGAGAGCGAGGGGCCCGAAACTGCGGAAAGGTGAGATGGGTGACTGCTGTGCGGAAAAGAGGCGGAGAGGACGACGAAACAATTGAAAAATTCGTGCGCAGATGACTCAATCCAGGTGGAAGCAGGGAGCAGCGTTGGGAGACAACGTAAGAAGTGTCGAGAATGGAGTCGCCGCGTTTGGCTCTGATACCAAAGATGTTATGAGTGTTGGAACCGCGATTCGGCCCAACGAGGAGTTCAGACCCCAAGGATGGGTGCAACTCGCGCTTACTGATCCCTTGGAGCAACCTGACCGAAGACTTGAAACTTAGACCCTTTGCGACAGTGTGGAGGTTTCACCACACACCCGGAAGATCTTAGAGCGCTTCCCCTCCTAAGCCAAAAACTGAAGTCGGGCACCTTGAGAGCTCTGAGAATGCTAACCAAAGATGACCCGAGGAGAGAGAGGCCAAAAAAGAAGTCCTCTCCAAAGGTGCCCTTAGGGTCTTATTTATGGTTTTCCTGAACTGGTCTGCTGATAGCGGGATTCTGCCTTTTGGTTTTACTAAACGCACCCCAATTTGGCCTGCTAACAGCCAAACTCCGCTGTTCTGAAGGACTACTAGCAGCCCACCAGGGACAGAGGGGTAATTTCACATCCTTAGCCCCTGGGCAAGTGGCTTGCGAGAGCGCTGATGAGTCCTGATCATATACACTTTTATGGACTCATCTGGGCCATCTATTTAGTCTTTTCACTGCACTTTAACCCTGTTTTAGCTCATATTGGTCATTCTATGCTAGGTGCACTTATAGGCCCTATTTTGGTGTTATTTCGTATCTTTCTTTGTTATTAGTTTTCTTGCGATGTTAAGTCCCACTTTTAGTGGCTAGACTGGTGCCGTACGCTGGAACAGGTGTCGTGCAGGTGTTTCCGGTACAATTCTGCACAGGAACACTGCGCACGATCACCGGTTCTATGGCGCACGACCACTGGTCGTGCGCCACTGATCGTGTGCACTTAACCCTTTTATGAGTTCTGTTTGGTGCAGTGCGCACGACCATCTACGCTAGTGCGCACGACCACCGGTCGTGCGCCACTGCTCGTGCGCACTTACCATTTAATTTCCGAGTTCTGTTTGCTGTAGTGCGCACGACCATCAACTCCAGTGCGCACGACCACCGGTCGTGCGCCACCGGTCGTGCGAACATGTTATTTTATAATTTCTGTCTTTGCAGGCTCTGTCCAGGCAGAGCGCACGATCACAGGATTCTAGTGCGCACGACCACTGGTCGTGCGCCAATGACCGTGCGCACTGTTTATTCCAGCGCCTATAAAATGACCTGCTCGCGATTTTAGGTCAAGAAAAATCCCGATTTTGAGCGCCGTTTTCTCCCCGGTTCCGCCCAGATTCGCCCCTCCACCGTCGCCCACCATTTGGAGGCGCTCCGGGCTTGCTCTTCACGCCAATCTTGAGCCGAAGTTTCCTCTCGGCCTCCTCCTTCATCCAAGAGCTTCAAAGAGAGATCTAGCCGCCATCTCCATCGAGCAAGAGGAAGTTTGCAACCTCTACCGGATCGTGACACGAAGAAGACGGGTCCATTGGAGAGTCGTGACAGCTCTCTCTACCCCGGACGTAGTTGCGGACCGAGCTTGGACGCGGATTGACAACCCGGCGATTCCAACCGTGAAT
Organism: Dactylorhiza incarnata; assembly: GCA_033032865.1. Classification (NCBI taxonomy): domain Eukaryota; kingdom Viridiplantae; phylum Streptophyta; class Magnoliopsida; order Asparagales; family Orchidaceae; genus Dactylorhiza; species Dactylorhiza incarnata. The sequence continues at coordinate 709,610 of JAWHQI010000474.1, read as the reverse complement.
CTACAACGAGACTTCGGATTCGGTCGATTTCTTGCCTTGTTCTCTTCTTATTGATGTGTATATGTTTTAGATCTCATTATTATGATGAAGTGGCACTTGAATTAGTTATATTTACATATATATTTCATGTCTATGTGTTTTTGTAATTTATCTATTTGAGTTGCTTGAGGTGCGCCGCCGTCCATTTCCATTCCGCCGTCACGTTCGTGTGCCGCACTAGCAATTGCTAGTGGCGTGCTTGTCGAAGAGGTGCTTGCGACCCTCACTCCGCTAGCCTACTCGTCCATCCGCCTACCGAAGCGTGGCATCGCGGCCCGTGTATTCCATCCCGCCTAACGAAGCAGTGCGCTCAAGGCCTGCACAGTTCGATTCCGCTTGCCTACTCGTCCATCCGCCCTTTCGACGCAGCGCGCTCAAGGCCTGCCTAGTCTCCATCCCGCCAAGCGAAGCATTGCATAGCGGCATTGCATAGGAGTAGTTGATAGCTTTTATTTTATTTTCCAAAAGCCAACCCAACTCCCCCGCATTCCATCCGATTTAAGGACTTCAATCTCAAGTCCTTCCTCGAAACCTAACTCCACCTTACTGTGTTCCTCAAGAGACCGACACTCGGGGATTTTCCCCATTATTATTACTTGCGCGACCGGTGCACTTGCCGAATCATCGCATCAAGTTTTTGGCGCCGTTGCCGGGGAACACAGTCGTGTGAGTTTTCTGGAGAGGGAGAATCTGAGAGAGAAGCCCTTCCATTTGTTTATCGCATCTTTTATTTTATTTCTGTTCTCTTTATTCCATTTTCTTGTTTTATAGTAGGTTGCTTTAGTAAATTTTTGTTAGGTGTAGTATTTCGCACAATAGTGTTCTTTTTTTTGAATCGTTTTATCTTCACACTATGTGGGCACATCTCAATTTCCGTTGCCGTTGGTGTGGAGCTACCTCCCACTCTAGTGATGAATGCCCTACGGAGAATAGTAGGCATAATTCTTATAGCCAAGCATATGGAGCACCGACTTCGTCTGGTACTCCATATGGTGCGCGTAAGTCTTATGGCTACTCTGCTGAGCCTTTACCGTCGTACTTCTTTTCGGCTCCAGCTCCCGCTGTGCCAAAGAAGCCCGCAAGGCAGTGCCGGTTTTGTCAGAGCACTGATCATGTCCTGAAGGACTGTGCCGAGTATCTTCGCCAATTGGACGAAGACGACGAGCCGGATATCCGGATCGTTCCAACTCCTAACTCTGGCGGCACACCTTCAACATCTGGTTATGTGTCTTTGTCACCTTCGCATCTTGAAGGGTATGGCATGGACATGGTCACCGGATGTGCGGCTGATCTGGGCACCGACATTGCTGAGCCTATTCTCCCAGTGCATCCACCACCCCTAGTGGATTCGATTCTTTGTGAGGAATCGGTGCTCGACTTTTATCCGAGCACTACTCCTCCCCCTGTTGTGCATACTACACTCGTCTCTGACGACATTGTTGATGATGTGTCGCAGGAGGAGGCGGTTGATCTGAGTGTTGTGCCTATTCCTATGGAGGAGGACAACCTTCTAGGTGAAGAGGAATTTTCCTCAGCACCGGTGGAGGAAGTCCAAATCCTAAGCCTGGCCACCGTTGATCCCGCCGAATCTTGTAGCATTGATGACAATGCAAACATTATTTTACTTCCCCAACCTGATGGGAGTGAGACCGAGACCACTCCCCCGATTTTTGATTATCTATGTTCTTCATCTTGTTTATTTCTCGATCCCCCCTCTTCACCCGAGCCTGTGCAGGTTGAATCTTCACAGGTACTTCAGGAGGACTTGGAGCTTTGTGCTCAAGTCAATGATGAGTGTGTCCTTTTATGCGAAGAGGTTGATCCCTCCTCCATTAAGGAAGCCTCATTCGTTGCCTTCTCCTCCTGCGGACCTGCTGTGGACGATACCTTGCTAGGCAAGGAGGTGTTTTGTGAGATGAGTGAGGACCAGGCCTCCTCCTCTTCTTACTTTCTTTTCCCTCTACCTGTGAGGAGCAGGTATTTATATTCGGGTAGAGGCGTGACTGTTCTTTCTCCGTATCGGTACCCGCTACCGACACGGATATTAGGCCAGTTACCTGTCCACTTCTCCTTCCATAGGCCCATTAGCTAGAACTCTTAAAGTTGAATAAGTCGTGCTGGGAGGACAATAACCCCAGTAGTTATCTTTCTTTTCTGCATTTTTATTTCATCTAATCATGTTTAGTTAGTAGTATTTTCTTTTCAGTTTTCTTTTTTTCTTTTGTTTTTGCGGAGCTGACCCCTGCAGGTATCTTTTCTGGATGGCGGATGCTGCAGCTTAGTCGTGGTTTAAACGCCAATCTTCTGGTATGCTCACTTGCTGAGCATTGGGTACTCTCTTCCCCTAGCCCTATTTTGATTTTCCTGTCATATATTATGCGGATTGTTTAGTTTAAGTCTGGGGGAGAGTAGTTTCGTTTACCCGCTCACGTGCACTATTGCACTGCATACTAGAAGATTTCATTTAAATTGTTGTTCATTTTCATTGCACACCACCGCACCCACTTGAGCGCGTACTCATCTGTATGCAAGCTCTGTAGTGAATTTAATTCTTCTGCTTATGTGGGAAAATCTAGGTGATGGTTTAGGACTATGTAGCAGAGTAAAATGTTGACTCCCGTAGTGCTCCTAGTCGAGTACTCGGTTGCATAGAAATTTGTGTAGAGTAGACTTCTTTTTATACTATGGTTTTATATTTTTCTCTATTAGTGTAAATGTTGTTTACTTTACTCAAATGGTGAATTCGGTGGAATCAAACGGTAGCATAGGGATGTGTGTAAACGATCGCTAGATTCGTATTGCTTGAGTCGGGAGAAAGGAGAATCTTTCTCGGTGGCTAGAACTTGCCCCAAGCGATTCTTGAAGCATGGGTATATGGTTAGTCAATTGTGTGAATGTGATATAGGCCATCATTTTGGCCCAGTTGAGCCTTTGTGCCCACTCCTATCGCTTTATCCTCGTTAGCCCAGTTGTGCCTACCCTTTCTTTGATTCAGCCCCACTATTGTCTCACCAAAGCCTAAATGCCAAACCTAGTCGCACTCCCAAATCTGAGCTTTAGCTGTTTAATATTTTCATGAGTTGGGTTGTTGATTTGGTGATATGTTTGTGAAGATGTGGATGTATCCTTTTGTTTATTTGCTGAAATGATAAAAAAAAAAGAGAAAAAGAAAAGAAGTTAAAAAGAAAAGAAAGAGAAGGAATGTTTAATTGAAAATCTTTATGTATAGATTTATGTTTGGGAGTAGGCGGTGCACGCACCCATGCTGTTAAGTCCAAGTCTGGGGGTGTTGTGTACCCGCATGTTTGTGTGGTGAATGAGGATAGTTTCCTGCATTGGCTCATTTGGGTTTAGTGCTTTAGCCGTCGTTTTATCTTTGTTTTTCCTCACCTAAACCCAAGCCCCATTTAAAACCTAAAGTCCTATTGATTCACGCATTTGAGTCAAACCAATGCCGTGGAGAGAATGTGACCGGGCAAGCCTATGGTCACCGACACCGATGGATTTCGGTGGAGTTTGTCCGGCATCCCAATCTTGAGCAATGCTTATCTCATCGTTTAGTTTACTTTCTCCGTATGCATGACCGAACGATTCACCGCTGTTCACCATTTTGAGTAGTTGTAATATGCTTTTACTCTTTTAGAAATATATAAACTGTTTTTATAGTCAGAAATCTTTTCTACTATTTTTCTTATGCACGCGAGCATGCGACTTCGCATGGTACTCTATATTGTAGTTTTAAGCCATCTACTTTTCTTTCCCCGTTCGCTTAGAATTTGTTTGCTCGGGACGCGCAAACAGTTAAGTCTGGGGGTGTGATGAGTCCTGATCATATACACTTTTATGGACTCATCTGGGCCATCTATTTAGTCTTTTCACTGCACTTTAGCCCTGTTTTAGCTCATATTGGTCATTCTATGCTAGGTGCACTTATAGGCCCTATTTTGGTGTTATTTCGTATCTTTCTTTGTTATTAGTTTTCTTGCGATGTTAAGTCCCACTTTTAGTGGCTAGACTGGTGCCGTACGCTGGAACAGGTGTCGTGCAGGTGTTTCCGGTACAATTCTGCACAGGAACACTGCGCACGATCACCGGTTCTATGGCGCACGACCACTGGTCGTGCGCCACTGATCGTGTGCACTTAACCTTTTATGAGTTCTGTTTGGTGCAGTGCGCACGACCATCTACGCTAGTGCGCACGACCACCGGTCGTGCGCCACTGCTCGTGCGCACTTACCATTTAATTTCCGAGTTCTGTTTGCTGTAGTGCGCACGACCATCAACTCCAGTGCGCACGACCGGTGGTCGTGCGAACATGTTATTTTATAATTTCTGTCTTTGCAGGCTCCGTCCAGGCAGAGCGCACGATCACAGGATTCTAGTGCGCACGACCACTGGTCGTGCGCCAATGACCGTGCGCACTGTTTATTCCAGCGCCTATAAAATGACCTGCTCGCGATTTTAGGTCAAGAAAAATCCCGATTTTGAGCGCCGTTTTCTCCCCGGTTCCGCCCAGATTCGCCCCTCCACCGTCGCCCACCATTTGGAGGCGCTCCGGGCTTGCTCTTCACGCCAATCTTGAGCCGAAGTTTCCTCTCGGCCTCCTCCTTCATCCAAGAGCTTCAAAGAGAGATCTAGCCGCCATCTCCATCGAGCAAGAGGAAGTTTGCAACCTCTACCGGATCGTGACACGAAGAAGACGGGTCCATTGGAGAGTCGTGACAGCTCTCTCTACCCCGGACGTAGTTGCGGACCGAGCTTGGACGCGGATTGACAACCCGACGATTCCAACCGTGAATCTACAACAAGACTTCGGATTCGGTCGATTTCTTGCCTTGTTCTCTTCTTATTGATGTGTATATGTTTTAGATCTCATTATTATGATGAAGTGGCACTTGAATTAGTTATATTTACATATATATTTCATATCTATGTGTTTTTGTAATTTATCTATTTGAGTTGCTTGAGGTGCGCCGCCGTCCATTTCCATTCCGCCGTCACGTTCGTGTGCCGCACTAGCAATTGCTAGTGGCGTGCTTGTCGAAGAGGTGCTTGCGACCCTCACTCCGCTAGCCTACTCGTCCATCCGCCTACCGAAGCGTGGCATCGCGGCCCGTGTATTCCATCCCGCCTAACGAAGCAGTGCGCTCAAGGCCTGCACAGTTCGATTCCGCTTGCCTACTCGTCTATCCGCCCTTTCGACGCAGCGCGCTCAAGGCCTGCCTAGTCTCCATCCCGCCAAGCGAAGCATTGCATAGCGGCATTGCATAGGAGTAGTTGATAGCTTTTATTTTATTTTCCAAAAGCCAACCCAACTCCCCCGCATTCCATCCGATTTAAGGACTTCAATCTCAAGTCCTTCCTCGAAACCTAACTCCACCTTACTGTGTTCCTCAAGAGACCGACACTCGGGGATTTTCCCCATTATTATTACTTGCGCGACCGGTGCACTTGCCGAATCATCGCATCAAGCGCCACTCGCGAGTCTTCTCGTGAGTCTTCTCGCGAGTCTCCTCGCGAGTACTGCTCGCGAACCCTCCCTAGGCGAGTAGCCCGTGAAGTCCCTGCTCGCCTTCCTTCTGACGACAACCATCCAGGCCAGGCCTCGCATTCCCCCCTGCGAGATCGCCCTGGCTCGCCTTGCCAGCTCTCGCGAATCCTTAGTGCCGAGATGGCCACTTCCAGCCTAATTCACACATCTTCGGGCCTTACCCCCTCAGGCGAACACGGGGTTGTACACAATCTCCGCTCTTTGCGAGATTACTCTAAGCTCGTAAAGAATCATCCAACCCCGGGTGTTCGCCGGCGACTGCTAAACTGTCGGGAATCTTTCTGTGGGTCCCACCTCACAGCTATAAATACCACCCCAACCGGGGTGACGCGCACCAATATTCTCTCTTCCTCTTTCCTTGCCTCCTGCTGTAGTTGCCGGAAAATGCCTCTTTCAGAAGAACTTCAAGCTCGCCTAAGGGCGTCCAAGGCGAGCGAGCTCTCTACCATGGCCAACGCCGCCTCTTGGATGACCCGTCAGACCACTCCTCCGCTGTCCAAGATGAAAAAGGCGAAGCTAGTCCGCCTACCCCCAGGGGGGGACGGGACTGTACTGCTGGACTCTTCTCCTGATAACAGGCCCAACGGGGAGGTAAAAGCTATCCTTCTCGCTTAGCTTCTCATTTGATTTCACTAAACCTCGCCTGACCGCAGAGCCCCCTCCTATCGATAAGGGCGCGGGCGAAGACTTAACCGGGGCTTGCCCCGATCCTCCGGCGAAGACTGGCCTCGCCAACGGGCAAGCTGCTAGTAAGTTACCAGTTCTTACCTACCAAGTTTAACGTCCTGACTGATGGCCTTTTCATTCTTCTACCTCCTACAACCTCCCCCCATGCGACCCCAGGTCGTCAAAACTCGCGACCCCAGTCGCCGATCCCACCTGACACAACCCTTAACACCCCGGGGTTCAATCTCTTGAGGGGGGAGGGTTCCGATGGCTCGCGACCGGCCACAACCACTCCTGCCGACGCCGCGCCGCGCTGGTCTATGGAAGTCCGTCTCGCTTCCTTTCACTAATCTTTTTCAGGGTCGGCCTAACACTTCTCGCCCGCCTCCTGGTAAGAATTCTGCCGCTATTATGAGAAAGATCGCTCTATGCGACAATAAGAGAAGGCTTTGCTAACTGCTAACGTTGTTTCAATTTGCTCGCAGGTGATTCAGAGACCCTCCCTACCGACTCTAACTTTGGGGAGGAAGAGATGTCGCCCCTTCCTTTGCCAGAGCAAATGGATGATTTCCTTGGCGACCCGCGAGACCCCGAGACCATGAAGAGGCGAACTTCAGAATTGTTTCAGGAACAAGGGCGAATACTGCAGGACCTTCACCTCTAGGCGAAGAGGGACAGAGAGATTGCCGAGGAGCAGCACGCCGCTCTATTGGATGAGGGTGCGCGGCTCCGCGCCGAGATGCTGCAAGATCTTAGCGAGACGGCCACCTCCCCAGGGACACACCTCGCGCGAGTGGATGATTACGCTCGCTTGATTCAACGCGAGGCTCGCGCCGTCCACGCATATCATTACCCTACGCATCCGCCCCGGTCAGGAGTGCAAGGTCGAGGTAGATGGGAATGGATACACTACTAATCCTCGCTCGCACCCCTCCTCTGCACGGCAAGCCCCCCGACAATGCATGAAAACTTTGTTTAATCTCGCTGGACAATCTCGCGAACCTTTTTATCTTTTTACTAACTGTTTTTCGCCCGCTACCGGGGTTCTCGCGTACTTATTATTTATCATGCGACATAATTGCCCGCGATGCTCGCTCTATCTTTTATTTCAGCTTTCTTTCTTGTTGTTCTCGTATGCAAATCTCGTTTATACTCATCTCGCAAGCTGGTCTCGCTCGCTAATATATCTGGGGCTACCTTACATTCTCGCACGCAGTCATCACATGGGGTTTTGCCTAACCGCATCCCCCGACGCTTCGACTTCTTTCCCGCGCTTTTCATTTTCTATAAATAGGTCCCAGCGCTGAAACTCACCTACCGTATTTAATGCTAGCTCTTCTTCCTCTGCCTGCGAGATCTCACGTTCTCTCCCTCGCGCCTTTTGCTCTTTTTCTCGCAGGTTTTATCAATGGTGGGAGATGCTAGCGAGGCTGAAGGTCGGCTGAAGTGCGTCTGGGCCTTTACCGACCACACTTTCTTCAACAGCAACCTGACTGAGGAAGAATATCTCGTCGCCGTCGCTGACTTTATTCCGTCGGGGTTCTCCGCTCGCCGCCCTAGCGAGGATGATGTAATCAACGTCCCCCTGAGGGATGAGCTCTCCATCCCTATCGCCCACTTTGGGGTCGGCCTGCGCCTGCCTCTGTGGTCAGAGGTTCGCCAGGTACCTGTTGATCTCGCTTACTTTCTTCTTGCCGAAATTTAAATTCTCGCTCGCCTCTTTAAGACCTCGCAATTTTGCTCGCCAGGTGCTAAAGCACTTTGGCGTGATATTGGGTCAGCTGACCCCCAATGCCATGGCAGTCATCGTCGCGTTCGCATGCTACATGCGAGAAGAGCGCATTGAGTTCAACTTACCATTCTTCCGGAAGCTGTTCTCCTTCAGGGCCTACAAGGATGACACCGCCTACTTCGTGGGCTCGGGGATCTAGGTCGTCGAGACCGTCAACAAGAGTCATTACTGGGCTCAGAAGTTCCTTTTCGTCAAAGGGAACTTCGGCGACGTTCCCTTCTCGCCAATCCAGCACGGCGAGAGCACCTACCGCCCCCCGGCTCTCGGCGGCCATGATGCCGTCCTGTTCCAGTTCTTCAGCAAGAAGAACTTCGAGGTAGTCCATCTACGCCGAAACCTCAACTCGCTGCTACCGGTGCTCCCCGGGGAGGGTATGTATCGCGCTCGCTCATTTATCTCTTCTTGAGGTTTTTGCTGACCCCCTAACTATCAAACCTTTACAGGTGAGCGAGACCTCCCCGTCCATCCTCCTTACGCGAGGAACATGTCAATTCCTGCGGGCCTTGCTCTCGCGACCATGGGAGCGGATGCCTGCCGCGAGACTCCCCGCCCTACTGCTCCGCCTAGCAGGAAGAGGGCTGAGTCTTCTGGCCGCAAGGACCCCCTTCGCATCCCTCGCAGAAGAAGAAGAAAAAGAAGAATCCCCTCCCATCTGATAAGGGAAAGGGGCATGCCGAGGCCTACTTGAGCGGGATCTCCCCGACTGACCTTCCCGAGGAAAGGGAGGCCAGCGAGCCGGTCGAAGAGGTCGCCAGGACCTCCTCCCTGCCAGTGCCGATCAACCATTGGAACTTTGGTCTCGGCCAAAGGCACAAGGATGAGGCCGACGAGTACCTGTTATACCGGAAACCCGAGGTCAACAAGGCCTCAATCTCCACCCTTCTTCCCTCTTGGGTGGAGCAGGCGACCGTCAATGGGCAGCCATTCTCGTTCTCCTTCGGGCTTTATGGCCGCGAGGACGCCTCGGTCTTCAAGACCGAGACCGCGAGGACCTTGGCATATGAGAGCGCGCGAGCCCAGCTCCGTTCCTTGGAGCTCGCCCATATGACCGGTCGGCGATGTCTTCAACTGGAGCGCCATAACGAGGAGCTCGCTTTCGCCCACAAAAACTCTGTCGCCGAGATCGCGAGCCTAAAGGAGAGGCTGCTCACCTCCGACGAGCTTCTCTCCGGCCATCAGGATGGAGTGATAAGTCTTTGAGCCCTCGCCTTCTTCCTTTTCTAACAGCGCTTCCCTGGCTTACCCCCTTTCTTCTTTATAGGATGCCGAGACCGCCAGGGAGCTTCGCGCTCGCATCTCTAGCCTGGAAAACGAGGTCACTGGGCTGAAAGCTTACAACCATGAGTTGATCCGCGCCGCCCTCCCCTCGTCCCCTCGCCGCTTGAAGAATGAACAGCGGGCCAGGGAGGAGGAATCGCGAGAAGCCTCCGTCACTGCGGCCCGTTACATCTTTCGGGCTATGCAGGGAGCCGGCCTGCTATCTGCCGAGGAGGCCGACCTGACGATCGAGGATGTGGTCCCGGAGCTGTTCATGCCAGCCCCGCCACCTGTGGACAGTGAGGACGAACCGTCCGCCGGCGATCATTAAAACTTGTTTTTTTATTTTTTCTATATTTTGGCTGGCGAGATCGCCGCGACATCTGTAACTGACTAGTGAAATAGAAATGAAAAATTTTGCCCACTTGTTCATTGTATTCTCGCTTTCTATGCTTTGTTGTTTTCTCGCATTTATATCACGCATTACGCCTTTTCTATCGTATTCGACGTGCTCGCGCCCGCTTACCGTGTAGTCGCCCAGCTTCGGCACAGACGTGTATTCATAACCACCTCCTCGCCCTTTTCGCCTACCTTAGGGTCGCGGGTTTCAGGATCAACCCTTCGAGTCTCCATCTCGCGGGGAGTGAGCCTTCACCCTTTTGACTTCGGCGAGCGAGATCCCTATATGGCCTCTCGTACTGTCCTCGGTGATTTGAGTGATCCTTCTTACACCCATCTTTTATGCTAGCGAGTGCTCGGCCTGCCCGTCTGGGGTGGCCACTCTGCTGACTTCCCCTTCTATGTTTTGCGAGGACTCTATTTCGCGGGAGGCCTTCTGCCCATAGCACGTGGGACGAGCTCCCCCTTCCCTTGCTATGCGAGGTCGTCCCTTCTCGCCGAGCGAGAATGCCCTTCTCTGGTAACCTTGTCAGCCTCTCCGTGAGATCAACCTGACCCACCGTCTAGTGAAAGCCCGACAGCGGAATCATCCGGGGCATTCCAGCACAAAAGGACTTGCTACCTTTCCAGCATCTCCAGAGATCAACCTAACCCACCGTCTATGAGAGCCCGGCAGCGGAATCGATCTGGGGCATTCCATCACCAAAGGACTTGCTACCTTGCCAGCCTCTCCAGAGATCAACCTGACCCACCGTCTATGAGAGCCCGGCAGCGGAATCGATCTGGGGCATTCCAGCACCAAAGGACTTGCTACCTTGCCAGCCTCTCCAGAGATCAACCTGACCCACCGTCTATGAGAGCCCGATAGCGGAATCGATCTGGGGCATTCCAGCATAGAACACTTGAGGATTCCTGCTTAGAAACAACTTCAAAACCAATATATGGAGAGTAAAACATACAACAAGTCAATTACAAAAACTTTAAGGATAGAATCGCTTCAAGTCATCCCCACTCCTGGCTCGGCCGAGAGGTATCCCTTCCACATCTTGGAGGTGGTACCCTCCCGATTTGAGCACTTCACTTACAATGTAAGGCCCCTCCCAATTGGGGTCAAGTTTACCTACCGCGGCTCCTCTCCCAGCCGCATCGACCTTCTTCAGGACCAAGTCCCCTTTCTCGAACTGTTTTATTCTGATATGCTGGTCAAAGTATCTGGCCATCCGCCTCTTGACCTCCTCTTGCCGAACGGTGGCGAGATCCCAGAGTTCCTCCACCAGGTTCAAGGATAACCTTTGCTCTTCATTCTCCAACCTCCACTCGTCATCACCTTCCCCCGCGGCGACTACCCGGGGAGACTTCACCTCGAATTCTATAGGAAGCACGACCTCTGACCCATGAGAGAGTTTGAAAGGGGTTTCCCCGGTGGCCGTGTTCGGAGTAGTTCTGAAGGCCCAGAGGACCGAGGAAAGCTGCTCTACCCAGTTGCCCCTGAGGTTCTCGACCTTCTTTTTGAGCAAATTCACGATAATTTTGTTTGCCGCCTCCACCTGCCGCAAACCGAAGATCTATGCCAAGCTGGGTGCAGAAGCTGACGAACTCATCGCTGGCAAACTGCGGCCCGTTGTCTGTCACTATGGCCAGTGGGAGTCCGTGCCTGCAAATTATTTCACCCCATACAAAATTTCTCACTACTTGGGATGTTATCTTGGCCAGCGCCTTCACCTCCAGCCACTTGGAGAAGTAGTCTATCATTACCAGCAGGAACCTTCTCTGACCACTTGCCTGGGGGAAGGGACCAACCAAATCTAACCCCCATATCGCGAAGGGCCACAGAGCTGTGATGGTCCAGAGCCTCTGAGCCGGGAGAAGCTGAAGTGGAGCATATAGTTGACACTTGGAGCACTTCTTTGCGAACTCCGTCGCATCCTTGCTGAGGGTAGGCCAGAAATAACCTTGCCTCAGCACCCTTCCTTCCAATGTCCTGCTTCCCGAGTGGCTGCCACACTCCCCCGAGTGGATCTCCTCCAAGACCCTTGGGACCTCCCCCTCTGCTACACAACGGGCTAGGAGCCCCCGAGAGGGTCTTACGATACAGCCCACCTGCATGCATGGAGTAATAGGCGGATTTGTACCTGAGCCGTCGCTTATCCACCTCCCCTTCAGGGAACTTCCCCGATGTTAGGAAGGTGATGATGGGACTCATCCACGACTCTTGCTGGTCTATCTCCATCAGCTCTCCTTCCTCGATGGATGGTCAGAAGAGTTCCGACACCGTCCCTCCTGCTCGGGGACCAAACTTGGCCAGAAGGTCTGCCGGGGTGCTCTCCTCCCTCGGCACATGCTTGATGGAGAAAGTGCGGAACTGCCCAATGACCCCCTTGACCTTCTTCAGGTAGCGATGGAGGGTTGGCTCCTTTGCCTCGAACTCCCCCCTGATCTGGCACGCCACCACCATGGAGTCCGTCGAGACCTCCACGTCTTGCACACCCAGCTCCCGGGCCAGCCGCAGGCCTGCTATCACCGCCTCGTACTCAGCCTGATTGTTGGTGATTGGGAAATGAATGTTGATGGCCTGCTCAATCCTTGTCCCTTGTGGGCTCACCAGGATAACTCCTCCTCCAAAGGAGTGCTTCCCTGATGCCCCATCCACTAACATCTTCCAAGCCTCCGAGTGGGATGCCTCCTGCTCCTCCACCTCGGTCACGTAATCCGCCAGGAAATCCGCCACCGCCTGTGCCTTTATTGATAACCTTGGTACAAACGAGATATCAAACTCGCTCAGTTCCACGGACCACTTGGCCAGCCTTCCCGAGTGCTCTACCCCTTCCATGATGTTGCGAAGGGGGTGGTCGGTCACCACCTTGATCGAATGTGCTTGGAAATAAGGCCGGAGCTTCCGGGCCGACACCACCAAGGCGAATGCCAACTTCTCTAGGATGGGGTACCGGAGCTCCACCTTCCTCAGCACTCGGCTGACGTAGTAGATTGGAAGTTGCCTTCTGCCTGCTTCCCGGACCAGTACTGAACTTACTGCCTCAGATCCTACCCCCAGGTATAAGGATATGTCTTCTCCCTGCCTTGGCCCCTGGAGCATAGGAACCTGAGTGAGCTGCCCCTTCAACGCTTGGAAAGCCTCCTCACACTTCGAGGTCCATTCGAATTTTTGATTCCCTCTCAGCACCTTGAAGAAGGGTGCACACTTTTCTCCTGCCTGGGAGAGGAATCTACTGAGACCGGCCAACTTCCCCGTGAGGCGCTGAACCTCCTTGGCGTTTCTTGGCGATCCCAGTTCCACGATGGCCTTGACTTTATCTGGATTAAGCTCCACCCCGGCTGGGGTGAGCAAGTGACCTAGGAACTTCCCCCGGCTAGCCCCGAAGACACACTTCTGGGGGTTGAGTTTCATTTTGTACTTCCGCAAAGTCCCAAAAGTCTCCCCGAGGTCCCGGAGGTGAGATTCGAGGTCTCGGCTTTTGACCATGAGGTCATCCACATAGACCTCCAGGTTCCTTCCTTTCGGTTCTCGGAAGACCCAATCCATCATCCGCTGATACGTTGCCCCTGCATTTTTTAGCCCAAAGGGCATCATTTTATAGCAATAGCACCCATCCCCTGTGATGAAAGAGACATCCTTGATGTCGGGGGGAGGGGGGGGGGGTGCATGCGGATCTGATGATAACCTGAAAAAGCATCTAAAAAAGACATCATAGAGAAACCAACGGCTGAATCAACCAGCGCGTCGATTCTAGGCAAGGGGTAGCAATCCTTGAGGCATGATTTATTAAGCAAAGAAAAATCAACGCATATTCTCAACTTACCTCCTCCTTTCTTTACCATTACCACATTAGAGACCCAGCCAGAATACTGGATCTCTGATACAAACCCTGCTTGGAGGAGCTTGCCCACCTCCTCTCGGATGGGCCCTTCAATCTTGTCAGCCATGACCCTCTTCTTTTGACGGATGGGGCGAGTGCCGGGATCGAGGTTGAGGCGATGACAAGCCACATCCGCATCAATCCCGGGCATCTCCGCGACACTCCATGCGAAGACGTCCACATTCTCCTGGACGCAGGCCAGGATCTGCTTCTATTCCTCCGGGCTGAGCTCTGCGCTGATTTTGACTTTTTCCACCACCCCTGCTCGGGCGGTGACTTCGAGCTCCACGACCTCATCCACGACCTCCAGCCGGGACTGCTCCCCCCAATCTCCCTCCTTCTCCTCGTCGCAAGCTAGCGCTTCGACCTCCTCCTTTCTCTCTTCTCGAACCTCCATCAACTCTTCCGCCCCTTCCTCTTGGACCTCCCTTTCTTCCCCTTTTTTCTCCTTCTCCTCCTCCATCGGCTCCTCTGGCCCCTTCCTCCAGGGCCTCCCCTTCCTCTACTCTCTCCTCCTTTCTTTCCTCCCCGAGCCTCGCCGCCTCCCCCATCTCTCGATCCCACTCTTCCGCCTCGGCCATCCAGGAGATGGTGTTCACGACAGTCACATAACACTGCCGGGCCACCTTCGGATCTCCCCTTATCCGGACTTGGACTCCTCCCGCGATGAACTTAAGGCACTGGTGGAAGGTGGAGGGGACGCAGCGGAACGCACTGATGAGAGGCCGTCCAAAGATGGCACTGTAGCTGCTGGGAGCATCCACTATGACGAAACAACAGTTCCTGGACTGCCCCCCCCCCCCCCCCCCCCCCCCCCTAAGACTACATGGAGCCCCACTCCCCTTTCTACCTCCTTCCTTTCCCCGGAGAACCCAAACAACGGGTCATCCGAGGACAACACCCTCCGTGCCTCCACCTGCATTTCGTCGAACGCCTTTTTGAAGATGACGTTGACCGAGCTCCCGTTATCCACAAGGATCCGGGAGACAGTGAAGTTCTCGATCGCTGTCTGAATGACCAGCGCATCGCAGAACGGATCTTCATGACCCGGCATGTACTTCTGAGTGAAAGAGATCTTCTCTGCTCGGGGCGGGGCTAGGGACGTCGAAGCCACGCTACGACGGTACATGGTATGGAGGCTGGCCTTTCGGGTCGCCTCAATCCCTACCCCCCCCATGGATCACCCCGATCCCTCCTCGGGCCCCCACGTCGACCCGGTCTTCACACCTCTCATCCTCCTCATCTTGAGGCAGGACCTCCTCAATCCTCACCGCCCGCTGCTCCCGCGGAGCCGGTGCCCTGGCCCCTCTCACCTCTAGGAACTCTTGGCAGGTGGTCGCTGTGTGGTCTTCCTCCTGATGGAAGTCACAATATGGCAATGCCACCCCACCTCTCTCGGCCTCTGCCCCCCTATTCCCCCTTCTTCTTCCTGCTCCTGCCTCCTCTCTCCTTCCTCTTCCTCCTCTTCCTCGCCTGATTGCCATGGCTTGCTGGGGCGGGGGAGGCATCTGCCTCGGACCATGCCTCCACCCTAACTGATGGGGTCTTCCCTGACCCCCTTGGAAGTTACCCCATCCCGGGGCGTAACCTCTCCCTTGGACCTGCGCTCCTCCGCCTTGATGCCTCCATCCCACCTCCGGGGCCCTGGGCTCTTCTATTCTCCGCACCTCCTGCTGCTTGGCTTCCGACTCACTGAGCTTTGTTAGCCTCCTAGTGAGCTCTGGATTAGCCTCCTCTCCCTCAATCTCCTCCGCCACCCTCTCCATCAACTCCTCATAAGAGACGGGGGCCTTCCTCTTCAAACTCATCTTGAAGAAACTCTCCCTTAGCCCTATCGTGAAGGCGAGCTGGAGGGCAAACTCCGACATCTCCTGGGTAAGCAGAACCTCCTCCTGGAATCGGCCAGCGAAGTGGGCCAGCGACTCCCCCGGTTCCCGCTTAACCTTGAAAAGCGACTCGGCGTCCCTTTTTCTCTTCTTCGAAGTCGAGAAGCGCAATAAGAAGCCTCGACGCAAGTCCTCGAATTGGTAGATCGACCCAGCCGGGAGTTGATGGAACCAGTCCCAAGCCTTCTCCTTTAGAGTGACGGCGAAGAGCCGACACTTGAAAGCATCTGACATCGGCCGAATGAAAACCGAGTGCTCGAACGACTGCAAGTGCTGGACAGGGTCATCCTTGCCGCAGTAGTAGACCCTGTCCCACTCCCTGAACCCTTCCGGGACCGGTGCAGAGAGCACCAGTTCGCAAAAGGGGCTGATCCCGCTCGCCGTCCTCTCCTGCTCGACTCGCCCTACGAGTTCTCTCGCAGGACCCGAGCTCGCCAGAGCCGCGCTCGCCGGAGCAGCGCTTGCCAGGACTGCGCTCGCCGGAACAGCACTCGCCAGAATAGTGCTCGCTGGAATTGGACCTGTCAGTGCGGCGCTTGCTGGGCTGGCAAAAAGCTCTCGCCCAACGAAATCTCGCCCTGCCCCTGCCACCTCCTTCCCTGCCCTTCCCCCCGGGGCTCCCTCGCCGGCCTCCGGAGGGGGAAGCACTTGAGGTGCTGGGGTCGTGAACTCGCTTCGCACCGCGGCGAAGGCGAGACCGATGCTCTCGAGGACCTCTCTCCTGAAGTCCGCGAACATCCCCAGCGTCACCGCCGGCTGCGAACCGCCAAACTCATCGCCCTGTTCTTCGTCTCCCGCCATGCTGCTTCCTTGAAACTTTCTTGCACTAGCTGCTGTCCACGCTCACAGCACCAAAAATGTTGGAACCGCAATTCGGCCCAACGAGGAGTTCGGACCCCAAGCATGAGTGCAACTCGCGCTTACTGATCCCTTGGAGAAACCTGACCGACGACTTGGAACTTAGACCCTTGGCGACAGTGTGGAGGTCCCACCACACACCCGGAAGATCTTAGAGCGCTTCCCCTCCTAAGCCAAAAACTGAAGCCGGGCACCTTGGAGAGCTTTGAGAACGCTAACCAAAGATGACCTGAGGAGAGAGAAGCCAAAAAAGAAGTCCTCTCCAAAGGTGCCCTTAGGGTCTTATTTATAGTTTTCCTGAACTGGTCTGCTGATAGCTGGATTCCGCCTTTTGGTTTTACTAAACGCACCCCAATTTGGTCTGCTAACAGCCAAACTCCGTTGTTCTGAAGGGCTACTAGCAGCCCACCAGGGACAGAGGGGTAATTTCACCTCCTTAGCCCCTGGGCAAGTGGCTTGCGAGAGCACCACTCGCGTGTCTTCTCGCGAGTCTCCTCGCGAACCCTCCCTAGGCGAGTAGCCCGCGAAGGCCCTGCTTGCCTTACTTCTGACGACAACCATCCAGGCCAGGCCTCGCATTCCCCCCTACGAGATCGCCCTGGCTCGCCTTGCCTGGCTCTCGCGACTCCTTAGTGGCGAGATGGCCACTTCCAGCCTAATTCACACATCTTCGGGCCTTACCCTCTCAGGCGAACACGGGGTTGTACAATGAGCTTGTTTCCTGCGATCGTTTGGTGGAGGGGATACACGGGCAAGCCCTAGAAATGGTGGAGGAGATGAGAGAAGATGAAACCCAAGAGGGTGGAGGAAGGCGAGAAGAGCTTAGTGAGAGAAAGAGAGAGGAATTAGAGAGAGAATGGAAAGTTTCTTTCTTCATTGATTTTTTTCAAATACAAGATAGGGCCTCCTTATATACGGCCCAAATGGCACAGGCGTAAATACCCGCTACAAGTACAATATGCGAAATATTAAAACACCTAAAATACTCTAACTTGACTCATCAAAATAAAGACTAAACATAATAAGAACTCGATACAACATAATACTAATAGAACAGGATAACTGACGGTGGACCCGTAACAGGAGACCACCAGTGTGGCGGGTGTATTAACGCCGTGAGTGCGGCGCGCGTAACTTGCCGGAGTAGCTGACATGGTCGAGGGGCGTTATTTTATCTTTTATATTATTGTTGTCTTAATTTCCGTTACCATTATGTTATGTTGTGACCGGCGACTATATAAGCCGGAAACTTTGATATTTTGGAAAGGCTTGAATGAATTTGGAATCTTCTGGTTTTCCCTCCCTCTCCTCTCCTCTATTCTCTCCCTCTCTCTTTTTCGAAACCCTAACACCCACCCCCAGAGTCCGTCTCTGTCAACACCTCCTAGACCTCACCTATCGAAGCGTTGCCAGCACGGCTCACATGCATGCTCATCGTAGCAGCCAACACCCCCTTGTCGAAGCTCTATTGAGCAGTCCGCACCTCTTCGGTGTTCCTTCTGAGAAACATGGCAGGTGGATAACATTGTTGTTAGAATCAAGCCTTCCTTCGCTATCATTAAACAGAGCCGCCCATCTGTCTTCCATCGGGCGTGCGCCCCTTCCAGAGTCATCAGGTTTCCTGTCTTCTCCCAACAGGTGCACACAATCCTCGCAACAGGCACATTTTCTCCTTCGAGCTCCACGCTAGTAGACTGGACATATCCCTGTGTAGCCTATGCCAAGAAAATATAATAATAATAATAGAGAGATTTTTTCAAACACCTATTAATTACTTAATTCTCTAATAGCCCGACTGGCTACTAGGTAGGAGCCTCAGATCTTAATTTTTATCATTACTTATTTCTATTATTACTTTGTTTCTTTTTTACCTTTCCTTCTCTTTCTTATACTTTTGTAAAATCCTCTCCTTTTCGAAATTACTTAGAACATGTTTCTATTTCGCCTTCTTAGGGATGATCTGTAGGAGGAACATCCCGATCTTAAGATGATTCCATGAGTCCTTATTACGCCCCCTTGGATCTCAATAGCCTGGTTAGGACCCATAACATGCATATTATACAACAGTTTCTTGCTTGCGACTGAGGTACTTTTTCCATATGGCCTCCTGCTTGTCGGTACTTCTTCCTAAGGTGCCCCTGGGCTCCATACTGATGCCTAATTTTTAGTTATGAGGTACTTATTCATACGTCCTTACATCCTTGGGGTTGGCCTCAACCACCCATGAATAGAGCTTAAGAGCAATAATCCACTGGTGTGTTGTCGAGAGAACATCTGTTGATTATCCTTAGAATTGCGAAACTTTGTCAGACTCCTTTCCTCCGAAGATGAGGGAAGGACACTACTCCATAAACATTAAAAGAAAACACAAATAAAACAAAACTATACTTACAAAGCAAAAATAAAAATAGCATAAAGAGATTGAATTATTTGGGGTGGGTACAAGCTCGCACAAGATTTCTTCCCTCTGATACTCGGTGTCCCTTCAGTAGAAATTAATAAGGGAAATAACAAGTTGATTCATACATCCACAAAGGGGGGCTATAAATAGGATTACAAGGGACACACATACCTCACATACACAATGTGGGACTAACCCACATACACATACAAATAGCTTAATATAATAATCTAAACTAATAATCTCAACACTCCCCCTCAAGATGGAGGGGAAACCTCCATCTTGGCAACATCAATGGAAAAAGGTAAAGGTGGTAGGCAAATGTGGGACAAACGGGTGACCGGGGATCCTCCCACACACGGTACACCCACAGGAAAGAAACCACACACACGAATCCACGAGACTGCGGGGATAACACCACACACGCACGGATCTACGGGACCGCGGGGATAACACCACACACAAGAATCTACGAGACCACCGCGGGGATAAAACCACACACGCACGGATCTACGAGACCGCGGGGATAAGAGAGAAAGGGGGAAAACTACCACTAAAGACCATACCACCTACCAATCACCAAGAAAAATTTGGGGAGACACAAACAACACACGACACAAGCCTAAAGGCCGTGTGGGACTAAGGCGAACAACGGGAAAGATCATCCGAGTCGCCTTCATCCCAACACTCCCCCTCACGTGAAAGGCATGTGCATATAGGCATAACATGACCATAAGCAAATACAAACAACAACTAAAGACATAAAGACGACTGAAACTACCACAAAGATGCAACATCAGCGAGATATCACCATCCCAGAAGGGGTGACAGCAGCCGGACGACGAAATGGAAGCAGTAGCGGCAGATCTAGAAGCAGACGACCGAACTGGACGCAGCAGATGGCGGAAACGGAAGCAGCGGCGGCAGATCTAGAAGCAGACGGGCTGGACGGAAGCGACAGATGCGGCAGACGGGCTCGAGGGAAGAAGCAGAAGCGGCAGACGTGCTTGACGGAAGCGGCAGAAGCGGCATACGTGCTCGACGGAAGCGGCAGAAGCGGCATACGTGTTCGACGGAAGCGGCAGAAGTGGCATACGTGCTCGACGGAAGCGGCAGGTGCGGCAGACGGGCTCGACGGAAGCGGCAGGAGCGGTATACGTGCTCGACGGAAGCGGCAGGAGCGGCATACGTGCTCGATGTCGACGGAAGACGCGTCAGGGACACCCGTGGATGGGAATAGGTCACTCCCGTGGATGAATCAAACGAGGATTCCATCCACGGGAGCGATAGGAATCGCTCGACGGGGGTTCAGGACAGCGTGACGGGAACGAGAGGGAGAAGGAGAGGCGGACTCGGAAATAGCTAGCGAGCAAGATGCGCGATCAACCGAACCCTAAACCTACCTCTGATACCAAGTAGAAATTAATAAGGGAAATAACAAGTTGATTCATACATCCACAAAGGGGGGCTATAAATAGGATTACAAGGGACACACATACCTCACACACACAATGTGGGACTAACCCACATACACATACAAAATAGCTTAATATAATAATCTAAACTAATAATCTCAACACCTTCCCAGTACATCTTCTTTCCTTTATATAGAGGAGAAGGGTGCTTACATTTCAGAAAAGGATTCACTGGCCCAATAAGAGGCATCTACTTTTACAAAAGGCACATCCACTCAAAAGAAAAAGCACAAAAGGCCAAGCCTCCACTAATAAGGGCATAAAATCTCCACTAAGAAAGAAAAAGCACAAAGACAAGGCTACAATAGTGTTGTCAAAAGTCTTAGCGCGCAATATTACTATATCAAAAGTCTTAGTGTGCAATATTTGGGCCTAATCATGTTACTGGCTACTAGGACTAAGATTTGTTACTTCTCTATCAATATTACCTCCGAGGATATTAATAAATCGCTTAATATCGGCTACATCTCTAGCTAAGTTATTATTGACTGACCACAACTGTTGCCGGCTCTGTTCTAAGTATTCTATGATTCGAATGTATCATCTATTTTCACTATGCAAGATATGTATTTTCTCGGCATCATCCATTAAGGATTCATGATGGTTGATCTGCTAAAACATTATTTTTTCCTTTAATAAGTTCGAATACTACTGTATAATTTTCGTTGAGCAGGTGATCAAGAAAGTTAGTCCAACACTTAAAAGCTTAGTTTTTTTTACTATTTTTGTGATTATAGAATTTGATTATGGCCCCACAATCAGTGCGGACTAAGATTTCTGGTTTACTCAAAATGAAGTGGCAAAAAGAGTCAAGGCCATAACAAACGGCCAAAATTTCTTAGTCAATGCTGCTATTTGGACCGTTTTCTTTAAATTTGTCACTACTATAAAGAAAATGGTTTCGTCTAGTGTAGAAGAGTATTTATGTGGTCGAAATTTTAAGACTGCTCCCCAGTCGGTTTCACAGTCGTCGGTTTTGATTATTAAATAATCTGAATCTAATGGGAGTTTGAGGGTAGGGAAGCATTGGACTTTTTCTTTGATTTTGGTATTTTGCTTAAGTTCTTCGTTGTTAAACTCTTTCTAGGTTCCTATGAGTTTCCTATAGAGAGGTCCTGCTAATTTTCCTAAATCCTTATAAAGGATCGTGTATAAATTAACAAGGCCTAGAAATTGTTGGAGTTGCTTAATAGTGTGTATGAGAGGAAACGCTAATACCTTTGCACTAATGTGTTCTTATAGCTTAATTTGTCTTTTGCCTAATTCGACACCTAAAAATTCGATGTTCTAACGGAAAAATGGGCTTTTTAGTGTTAATAACTAAACCATGTTTGAGAAATTCAGCTAGGACAAGTTTTAAGTGGTTAATGTGTTCGTCTTTAGTTTTAGAGTGCACAAGTATGCCATCAATGTAGACAATGGTAAAAGTTCGGTATTTATTGAAAATATCGTCCATCTTCTGCTGGCATTTTTTAGGCCGAATGACATGACTAACCATTCATAGTGCCCAAGAAGGCATGTGAAGGTTGTCTATGGTATACTTTCGGGATGCATTCGTACCTGCCAGAAGCCAGACGTTAAGTCAAATTTACTAAAGACAGTGATTTTGGATGCTATTAATTAATTCATTTTTATCAGGGATACTATATGCATCATCGACTGTATTATCAATATCCTACGATAATCAATGACTATTCTTGATTTGCCTCTAAAAAGTTCACTATGTTTCTTCTGTGTGCACTAGTGTTTCTTCTAATTACCTATACTATTAATAAATCATCAACATGCATTTTAAAGTCATTAATATAATCATTAGTTGCATCTCTTCTTGGAGATGATTAAAAAAATTGGATCTTTTAAGACTAATTTACAGTCAATTTTATTACGGGCCCAATGTTTTTGGAAATTTTCTCTGAAGATCTCTTCTTTTCTAAGGTGCTAATGATGTTATCTATTTCGGTATGGCCTGTTTCTAATAGGTTATAAAGGTAGATGGGGGAAAGCGAGGGGCCAAGCTCAGAGAGTTCTTCGTCCATGTCGAGAAGATAGTCGTCTGTTCCAGGGTACTTTGTGACAACTGGGCAATTTGTTAGTTTACAGGCTCCTAGGTTTTGACACTGACAGTGTAGATGAGATGGCGTTAAAGGAGGTGAACTAGTTGCTCGGATTATGGTTTGGGAATTAGTTAAGTCTGGTGTGAATGGAAAGGGTGTTGTTGTTAGTAGATACATGTGATTTGTAATAATCAACCCATGGTACCAATTTAATAATAAACTGAGACCAATAACACAGTCTACTTTACTGAGTTTGAGATCTCGTAACGATATGTGAACTATCATTTGTCCAAGTAATATTTTCGAGTTTATATGCAAATTTATATGCGGTATCAAGTTGTTTTATGTAGTGGAATAAGTTTCCATCCACCTGTTGTGCGCTAAATTGGTCGGGTTGAGGGATGTCCTGTATAAATTGATGAGGGGCTAGTTTTTTGTCCAAGAGGGTATTGCTACATCCTGTGTCTACCAAATCGACGACCTCTAAGGTCCAGTCTCGAATCCTAAATCGTGTATTAATCTTCAAACTATAAATACGAGAATCATGGCATGGATCAGAGGGCACATGCTTGCTTGTAACACTTTTACTGCTAAGGAGGTGATACTGGGGTTGTTGTTCGGCCTTGTTAGTGTGAGGAGAAAAGTTATGTCGAGAGAGGTTATATCATAATTTATGTAAAACCTTGAGTGCTAAATACTTGGTCCGAGTGAGCTGGACTGCCTGCTCAAGCTCTTTCCTTGCTTGGACCTTTGATTTTTTTTTAATAAATCGAATTGCAACTAGTGAGGTTTAATCATGGACCGTAGAACTTGGTTGATGTAGACAGTATTTCTAGGATGATCGTGTGTAAGGTAAGCATCCAACATATACATGATGAAGTGGATCTTATTAGGTGTGCACATAATTATATATTTGGTCAAATAAGGTGAAGAGATTCGTGATGTCATTTTGTAGTAATGTGACTTGGGTTTTTAAGTTATTAAGTTGGTTTTCAATATCTAAGATACGTAATTCAATAATTTCATGTCGCCGTGGTTCAGATGGGAGAGGCTGGTTGGTAAGGAGTGTAAGGTGTCATTCTTCTAGGCAAAACTTGCATGATTCGATCAAGCAAGAAGTGCACTAGTATCTTAAGGCCAAAGCAGGTTATCTAAAGCAATGGGTGGGTGCATAGTTTATCATTGCTACCACTATTATATTTCCATGTGCGGTCACAAATTGTCATATTATATTTGGTTTAGGTATTGGTTGAGGATATCAAGCTTAGATAGATTATCTTCATATGATTCGCGGCATTTTCGATCGAATTAAACTAACTCTTGTGGTAATTCTTCTCTGTCACTATCCGAATCTTGGAGATAATGATCCTCGTGGTCCACAATGTTGATTACGTTGTAAACGCTTTCTGTGTCGCTAATGGTTTCATCTACATGGATTAAGTCTTCATTAGTACATGCTAATAATGCTGCTTGTTTATTAGGCATGTTATGTCGTATATTACATTCTTTAGCTAAGTGGTCTCTAGCTCCGCAAGTAAAACATACTAAGGCTTTATTGTAGTTCCATGATTTATCGTATTTTCGTATATGCTTGTCTTTATTGTGGTAAGGTTTTCTAGCATTGCTTTTGCGGAGATAAATTTTTTTTCTTTGGTTTAGATATATGATTATATTTTGGTTGCTGGTAGGAGGATTTTGTTTCTTTATCATAGCGTTGTGGCGTATATATATTTCTACAGAAGCTATATTCACCTTTCAGTTGTCGACTTATTTGGAGATCTGTACATTTTTCGACTAAGCAAACAATAATGAATTTTATCCTAGTCTGATATTATTGAGCTGAGGTAAGTTTATTTGTCTTTTTTTATATTTTTTATATATTTGGGTACCTAAGAGGTCTGGTAATTTTAAAAATAATTGTTCCCATATGGTCTTATTATAGAAGCATCATGCAATACTATTATAGTACATGTAATCTTAAAGAAATGGTTTAAAATAATGTCATTGTCGAATCTGGAGTTCTAATTTACGAATGGCTTCAACCTGTGTTATAGTGGTCACATTGGGTTGATATCCTAATAATAAGAATGTAATCTTGTTGGTAAAGTTGTATGGATTTGCACCTTAGGCAATGTGAGGCGGAACGACAAAAATTTCTATGACCATGACCACGGAAGTCACTTGTATAACCTGTAATTCGCTGAGATCAGAAATGCCTAAGAAGACGGTTATTTGCAGACCTCGTCGCGAGCAGAGGCGAGAATGGGGCGAGCAGGGGCGAGCTTGGGCGAGCAGGGGCGAGCTTGGGCGAGCAGGGGCAAGCTTGGGCGAGCAGGGGTGAGCTTGGGCGAGCAGGGGCGAGCTTGGGCGAGCAGGGGCGAGCTTGGGCGAGCAGGGGCGAGCAGGGGCGAGCTTGGGCGAGCAGGGGCGAGCTTGGGCGAGCAGGGGCGAGCTTGGGCGAGCAGGGACGAGCTTGGGCGAGTACCTCGCGAGTATGGGCGAGTAGCCCTTGTAACTCACGAGCATATGCAGTATACTCGCTGGATCCCCCCCAGATTTCTCTATAAATAGACCCCTAGGGGTACTAGAAATGACACTTATGGAAGTGGTCGAGATCCCCCCAAGCTGGATACTCGCCAAGTCCATGCCCGCCTAGTACCTCGCCCAGCTTTTGGTTGCGGAGGGAAAGTTTCTCCCAAACTTCCGGGTATGTGGTGGGACCTCCTTGCTTGAGCACTTGGGGTAGTCGTTTTCTCTCTCCTGTTTTAGTTATCTGAGCCGTGAAGTTCGATCGCAGGATCAGTAACCTTAAGCTGCATTGATCCGAATTTTGGAGTTGGGATTTTCCTGGCTTCAACATTTTGGTGCGGTGAGCGTGGATCGTAGTCAGAGGAGGAAAGTCTAGCGAGAACGCGTCATGGCTCAAGATGGCGAGCTAGAGGCCGCAGACGACAACTCGCGAGTATGGTGACTTCTCACGAGTAGGGCGAGCTCCTTCCTTACTCGCCCATAGGCGAGCTCCTTCGATACTCGCCCATAGGCGAGTTCCTTCGATACTCGGCATAGGCGAGCTCCTTCCTTACTCACCCATAGGCGAACAACATCAAATGAGGCGACTTCATGCAGGCGAGCAAGATTCTTCTTTACTCGCCCATAGGCGAGTTCCTGCAAATGTTCTGCTCGCAAATTGGCGAGTCCCAGATGGTGACTTCATTTCGCAAGCTCAAAATTGGGGCAAGTTGGAGTGTGGAATCATGCAAGTTTTGCCTAGATGGGGACACTTCCCCGCCGTAGTTATCTCATTTTTCAATAGCAGTGATTTTCATACATCTATATGCTTACGGGTGCTTTGGTAAAGCCCGCGAGTACTTTTGTGGGACTAACAAGAGGGGTATTCATGATGAATTCACTACCATGAGCAAGCATATAAACTGTACCACGAGCTCCTACTCGCGAGGATCTTCATACTTACAAGGTGCTCTCCTATTCCGCGAGCTCCTACTCGCGATGATCTTCATGCTTACAAGGTGTTCTCCTGTATTCCGCGATCTCCTACTCGTGATGATCTTTATCAAGGGCTTACTTTTCACAAGAATGCCTACTCGTGACATCTTCAAGCTGGTATTCCACAAGCTCTTGCTCGCAATGATCTTCTCTAACAACCGACATTCCATGAGAATTCTAAGCTGGTCATGCTTGAGAGGTCATCGCTTCAGCAACTATGTTATTCGTTTAATCTCTTCAACGACTCATACTAGCAAGGATATCTCTAACTACTCACCTCTATGAGATGAGGAACTGCTCAGAAGTACCTAAAAGCTCAACAGGG
Source organism: Dactylorhiza incarnata (assembly GCA_033032865.1). NCBI lineage: Eukaryota > Viridiplantae > Streptophyta > Magnoliopsida > Asparagales > Orchidaceae > Dactylorhiza > Dactylorhiza incarnata. The sequence goes on along the minus strand of JAWHQI010000474.1, from coordinate 683,528 downwards.
AGATCAGTTGTTGTCGAGAAGCTCAACCTCAACTAGGAGAGACCTTTCATCGTTCAAGAGGCATTCGAGACTGGAGGATACCGCCTGCAAAATCATGAAGGGGAATTGTTTGGGAATACCTGGAGCGGCAATGACCTGAAGAGGTTCTATCCCGGAGTAGGAATGTGTATTCTCCCCATCCTTGTGTGTATTCCATTTGAATAAAAACTCCTCGCCCTCTGAAACATGGGCCGCGAGAGTTCTTTTTTCCTTCCAGCCTGATCTTTTCGAAGTAGGTAAAACTAATCTCCACGACCGGTTGGGGAACAGGCCTCCGACTCGACTCTCGTAAAAACCCAAGTCGGGTGGTGGGACAGTGCCTCGGGAGTGAGTTCTCCTAAGACCAAGCCTCTACATTGACGGTCGAGATCAGCTCCCCCCTTGTATGTTGGCCAAGACCCCCCGATTGCACTTCTCATCCGACTGGAGAGGTTATCAGAGTAGAATCTGGACACCACCCCCCAACTCGGCAAAGCGATGATCAGTTTCACCAACAAAGGAACCCTTGAAATACAGGTGTCGTTTTCTTTAAAGCTTCTCAAAGTAGGTAAAATAGGATCTCCACGACAGATTGGGGAACATGCCTCCGACTCGACTCTCGTAAAAACCCAAGTCGGGTGATGGGACAGCGCCCCGGGAGTGAGTTCTCCTAACACCAAGCCTCTGCATTGACGGTCGAGATCAGCTCCCCCCTTGCAGGTTGGCCGAGTTACCCCCGATTGCACTTCTCATCCGACTGGAGAGGTTATCAGAGTAGGATCTGGACACCACCTCCCCAACTCGGCGAAGCGATGATCAAATTTACTACCAGAGCAACTTGGAGGAGAGCAAAAAGCTCGCAGCAAAGAGAAGCTGCTTGTCGTTTATTCCAATCTTATGAGTTAGTGCGGTTAACCCCCTCTGATTGTTGAGTGACAGTATGAAGACTCTTTAGCGACCTGGCAACCGATTGGGGGACATACCACCGACTCGACTCTCGTAAAAACCCAAGTCGGGTGGTGGGACAGTGCCTCGGGAGTGAGTTCTCCTAAGACCAAGCCTCTGCATTGACGGTGGAGATCAGCTCCCCCCTTACACGTTGGCTGAGTTACCCCCCGATTGCACTTCTCATCCGACTGGAGAGATTATCAGAGTAGAGTTAGAAGCAACCCTCCTAGCCCGAAGTTGCTCACCCCCTCAGGTGAAAAGAAGTCCTTGAGCGCGGTGTTGCCCTAGCGCGAGTCACTGCATGAGCTCCTCTCCTGCATACCGGCTACTTGCCCCCTCAGGTGAAAAGAAGTCCTTGAGCGTGGTGTTGCCCTAGCGCGAGTCACTGCATGAGCTCCTCTCCTGCATACCGGCTACTTGCCCCCTCAAGTGAAAGGAAGTCATCGAGTTGTGTAGTTGCCATAGTCCAGGCCTCTGCCCGAGCCCATCTCCAACAAGCCGACTACTTGCCTCCTCAAATAACTCTCTTCTCAACCTCCAGTTGAGCTCGGCTCCTGCGAGGTGTCGACCTCTTCTCCACCTCCAGTTGAGTTCGGCTCCTGCGAGGTGTCGACCTCTCTTCTCCACCTCCAGTTGAGCTCCTCTCCTGCAAGGAGTCGACCACTTCTCCACCTCCAGTTGAGCTCGGCTCCTACGAGGTGTCGATCTCTTTTCCATCTCAAGTTGAGCTCGGCTCCTGCGATATGTCGACCTCTTCTCCACCTCCAGTTGAGCTCGGCTCTTGCGAGGTGTCGACCTCTTCTCCACCTCCAGTTGAGCTCGGCTCCAGTGAGGTGTCGACCTCTTTTCCACCTCCAGTTGAGCTCGGCTCCTGCGAGGTGTCGACCCCTCTTCCACCTCCAGTTGAGCTCGACTCCTGCAAGGTGTCGACCTCTTTTTCACCTCCAGTTGAGCTCGGCTCCTGCAAGGTGTCGACCTCTTCTCCACCTCCAGTCGAGCTCGGCTCCTGCAAGGTGTCGACCTCTCTTCTCCACCTCCAGTTGAGCTCGGCTCCTGCGAGGTGTCGACCTCTCTTCCACCTCCAGTTGAGCTCGGCTCCTGCAAGGTGTCGACCTCTTCTCCACCTTAAGTTGAGTTCGTCTCCTGCGAAGTGTCGACCTCTTTTCCACCTCCAGTTAAGCTCGGCTCCTGCGAGGTGTCGACCTCTCTTCTCCGCCTCCAGTTGAGCTCGGCTCCTGCGAGGTGTCGACCCCTCTTCTACCTCCAGTTGAGCTCGGCTCCTGCAAGGTGTCGACCTCTTCTCCACCTCCAGTTGAGCTCGGCTCTTGCGAGGTGTCGACCTCTCTTCTCCACCTCCAGTTGAGCTTGGCTCCTGCGAGGTGTCGATCTCTCTTCTCCACCTCCAGTTGAGCTCGGCTCCTGCGGGGTGTCGACCCCTTCTCCACCTCCAGTTGAGCTCGGCTCCTGCGAGGTGTCGACCTCTTCTCCACCTCCAGTTGAGCTCGGCTCCTGCGAGGTGTCGACCTCTTTTCCACCTCCAGTTGAGCACGGCTCCTGCGAGGTGTCGACCTCTCTTCTCCACCTCTAATTGAGCTCGGATCCTGCGAGGTGTCGACCTCTTCTCCACCTCCAGTTGAGCTCGGCTCCTACGAGGTGTCGACCTCTTCTCCCCCTCCAGTTGAGCTCGGCTCTTGCGAGGTGTCGACCTCTCTTCTCCACCTCCAGTTGAGCTCGGCTCCTGCGATGTGTCAACCTCTCTTCCACCTCAAGTTGAGCTCGGCTCCTGCGAGGTGTCGACCTCTTCTCCACCTCCAGTTGAGCTCGGCTCCTGCGAGGTGTCGACCTCTTCTCCACCTCCAGTTGAGCTCGGCTCCTGCGAGATGTCGACCTCTTCTCCACCTCCAGTTGAGCTCGGCTCCTGCGAGGTGTCGACCTCTCTTCTCCACCTCCAGTTGAGCTCGGCTCCTACGAGGTGTCGACCTCTCTTCCACCTCCAGTTGAGCTTGGCTCCTGCAAGGTGTCGACCTCTTCTGCACCTCAGTGGAGCTTCGCTCCTGCTAGGCGTGACGCACCCACTCGTTCACATCTCTCCGAACTACGGGTTCAACATTATTTTTCCGAGCTCGTATCTAGCTCGAAAAAAGCAGGGATTGTGTATAACCCATAATTCGTCGAGATCAGAAATGCCTAAGAAGACGGTTATTTGCAAACCTCGTCGCGAGCATGAGGCGAGCAGAGGCGAGCATGGGGCGAGCATGAGGCGAGAAGAGGCGAGCAGGGGCGAGTACCTCGCGAGTATGGGCGAGTAACCCTTGTAACTCGCGAGGATATATAGCATACTCGCCTGGACCCCCCCCCCCCCCCCCCAAGATTTCTCTATAAATAGATCCCTAGGGGTACTAGAAATGGCACTTTTGGAAGTGGTCGAGGTCCCCCCAAGCTGGATACTCGCCAAGTCCATGCCCGCTTAGTACCTCGCCCAGCTTTTGGTTGCGGAGGGGAAGTTTCTCCCAAACTTCCGGGTATGTGTTGGGACCTCCTTGTTGGAGCACTTGAGGTGTGCTTATAGTCGTTTTCTCTCTCCTGTTTTAGTTATCCGAGCCGTGGAGTTTGATCGCAGGATCAGTAACCTTAGACTGCATTGATCCGAATTTTGGAGTCGGGATTTTCCTGGCTTCAACATCGCTCACAAGGCGACACTGGCAATTTACACCACCCACCTCGATGAACTTGATGTTCTTATGGCTGCACATAAAAGTAGTCTACGACTTATCACACAACGATGATCCTACGTGATCAGGTGCCACGTCTTTGAGCTCACGGCCAAAACAACAATCACCCAACAATCGTCACTTGTTGTTCTCATTCAGAAGGACGCCCTTTTGCTATACATCAACTATGCGAGAAGATCGTCGGGACTCTCCTGCACGCACAAAAATTGATACGATGCTGAGCAGTCAACAAACATCTGTGAATTATTTACACTCTTCAACTGGTACACCAATGATATTTTTTTAACAAGGCAATGCAATGCGCCATTGTTTTGGCGAGTGTTTAAGAAAACATCTAATCAGTCATCACTTCACACCCAAAGTCCTTATCATGATTTCGATCTTGAGGACAAGTTCGAAGAAAAGGAGGGATGGTATATTATGGGAATAGGCTAGTCACCATATGATGCCATAAACTGTGCACGTCAGGTCGTGACTTTTATTATTATTGTTTCAATTCGTCTTTTTTTATTATTAAATGTCGAGTCATTATTATTAGTTAGGATTTGTTAGGTGCCATTAAAGTTCCGTAAGCTTATTTAAAGGCAAGTGTTGTGTAGAGTGAAGGTATGCAAGTATTTAGTCTATTCCTCATCTTTGTATGAGATTGTGGTAGCTTTCTCCCTTTCTCCCGAGTACACCCACCTAGGCAGTCGCGGTTCCGGCTCCGTAGCATCCTCCTCGTCCGTCATCCCCACCTCCGGTCGCTCCTCTGACGACCCTCCGACATTCTACGGGTTAGCCCGTAACAGTAAAATGTGGCTATTAGCGGGCGGAACTGCAGGGTTAGAAAATTGTTAGAATAGAGAAATTCACCAAGAGCACCTCTCTTAACAGCCTTGGGTAGCAGTCTTAACTTTATTTCATTGACATTCAAGGTGCCTTCAATAGTTCTCTTCCCTAGTTCTCTTCCCCCTGTATATAGGGATTACAAAGCAAACAAACAAAAAAGAAAATTACAACTACGACCCACGACTTTTGGCCAACCAAATACGATACAACAACTATAAAGAATTACATCAATTAGGAAAATAACATGTAGTTAACTAGCCAACGATGCTTGGGTGTAAGTGCGTCCACACGCGTAGGGGTTCCATCACTTTGATGGCTCGGCAACATTCGGTACGGCAGATGTGCGTGCACAAATGTAAGTGTATGTGCTGGTCTTATTTCAATAAAGCATTAATAATAAATAGATTAAAACAATAAAATCAGTAATAAGATATATTTTTTGGGTTGATGAGAACAAAAAATATAAAAATATGAAATAAACGGTAAAGGTATAAATGGAGTTTGGGTAAAGTGTGTAATTACTGCCCTAACGAAGTTGCACCACCACCCGACAGGGCTTTCGAGCTAATTTCCTAAGGTACAACACCTAGATAGATTCCGAAACTTCAATGTGCGCAGACACCGAAAAGCACAAAGGACCCTAAATTCCACTAGATGAAGCAAACTCATAAAGCAGAAAGCAAATAGGAGAAATGGAGAGAACTTGTGAATAAGAAAATAGTATGAAAAAGTCCAAGAAAAACTCATATAAACAGGATCTCAAAAAACAGAAGATATCAATATACATAATCAAATACGAACGGACTATATCTTAAATATAATTAGAGCCAAACAAAAAAATTGCTTATTCTCAACGTAACAATTGATTGTAAACGGCTATAACATTAAGTTTGAATAGCTATAAGAGTAAATATGAATCAGCGAAAAAAACAACGCACATAAAAATGCAGTAGGTGGTTGATGATCGACGATCATGGTAGGCGGTCGATGACCGCCGAACTTGGTAGATTATCGAGGTTGATGATCGAGATCGTGGAGGACGTTCAAACAATAGTCTCATCGACTGGTTCCAGCGCTCGAATATTAAGTACTCGGTCGATGATCAATGAACCAAGTTGGGAAACATACAATGATAAAACTATTTTTAACAAAATAAACAATTCAATTATTCCTCAAATCTCAAATCAATAATCCCAAATCCAAATCCAGACCAGGTCCGGTGTGGTTTGTGCGAGTGCGGATGTGTGGTTCATGATTTCTCTTTATGTTTTTTCTCACATTAATAAAATAGAGAAACAAGTGTAATTTAAAAATGAAGAGTTTATTTTAAGCGATGTAGGACAATGGGAACCATTCTTTCATGAAGAAGATTTCCCACAAAATATTTTGGTTTCCCTTCATAGAGTTTGGAAATTTTCCACCAATTGATGTTGAGTTCAAAACATCAAACACCATAAAAGACTAAATAAATTATCATTAATTAAAATTCTAACAGTATGTACAAAGTGTGGGCATGGGCACCATTGTGATTCACTGGGGTGTAGAAACAGGTACAGATGCATGTACAAAGCAATGCATGGGCACAGACACATGAAATGCGCTGGAGATGTGTGGAATGTGCGGGAAATATGCATGTGATGCGCTGACGATTGCAGGCATGTACTGACAAACACGGTAATGCAGTGGCGAGTGTGGTTATGGAATGGACAGACATGCAATGCAGATTGGTAATTACTAATAAAAAACTCTATGTAACTTACTACCGAGTAAAATAATATATCAGTAAAAGATAGCTCAACTGGAGGTGGGAATGTAAATGTGATTGCAATTCACTGAAAAGTGAATGAGTGATAGACTAATAGAAAATAGGCAATAGGCAAAGATAGTATTTACATGGATGCAAATCAATTATTATTATTATACTTCAAAAGGATTGCATGTTGATATCTAGGATATGTAAAAGGAGAAATTCAGAATCATACTTGGATAGAAAAAAAAATGGTAACTCTAAGTCACACTTGCATTGCCAACCAAGAGGACGTAGCCCTAAGTAATCATGATTATGAATAATTCATGATATTTATAACTTCAAATTGTGCATATTTAAGCTTTCTGCACTACATGATATTACCAAGTAGGGATTTCTAGGTAGCCACCCCAAGAAGAGAAGAGAGAAGGAAGATAACTCCAAGAGACACTCTCTTGGCCAACCCTAGGCTCTTTCCTTAGCATTGAAGGGTATTTAGCCCACCTTGGGGGCTTACGGTGCTAAAAGCAGAAACGCAAGGTGCAAAAATATAACTACACTAAAATAATAGAGAACTGATGTCGCTCTATGCGGCATCGCTTCCCATTGGAGCCTGCCAAGTACTCATCATCGCCTCAAGATCTCATGAGTCGACGACAATGCCCATCCTCCGTAATAATATTCCCTGCTGGAAAATTTGTCTTGTCTCCAAGATAGCTTCTAAATTATAGGTGGAGTTGCAGACATAGGTTATGAAGCAACTGTTGGGTTTTCTATGAGGTTTACACATCACATGTGCGCAACGGAATTAGGTTCTAGAAAATCCTAAATAGAAACAATGGATCTTGCGATAACCATGAATCAAGAAATAAATGCAGTAAGTACCTGTGCAGGATCGAGTCAATAATCGATCGGACTGTTCAAGGAAATGCCTTGCTTGAATCGGAATCCAAATCCAAGATCTGCTTCCTCAATCTGCGCCTGATTCAAAATCAGCGACCACCTGTCTTCTTCTTTTGAGTCCACGAGAACACAAGATAAATCTGTCTTTACGGGATGTCCACACTAACGCCGAGAAACGCCTCGCTGTCGTCACACGATAGCAGGATGAAAGAATGATCGTCTTCTTCGTCTCCACGAACTGCTAGGTTCGATTTCAGGAGAGGACTGCCGGCGCTAGGGTTTCAGTTCGCAAAAGGAAGCCGTCGGGGTTTCGCCCCTCTTCAGAACCTTTCGAAAGAGGCTCGGGAATAGTTGAAAGCTTAACCCTAGATCTAAGATTATATTTATATATAATCATCAGTGAACCTGGTTCAGCTTCAACAGGAATTACCCTAAGAAAAGCCGAACCGGGTTCAGGGTTTTAAAACAGGAGAATAAACTGTCAAGACAACATCTAGTCGAATCTGTTTGATCGTCTAGTCGAATTCTTCTAGTTGAACGGCTAGACCATCTATGCGGATTTGTCCAGTCTATACTGAGACAGTTTAGACGAATTCTTCTAGTCGAATCTGTCGAGTCTATACTGACAGTTCTTGTCGACTTTGTCTAGTCGAATCTGCTAGACCTTCTAGTCGATTCGACCAGACAACACAGAAAGTTCTTGTCGACTTTGTCTAGTCGAATCTGCTAGACCTTCTAGTCGATTCAACCAGACAACACGGAAAGTTCTAGTCGACTTTGTCTAGTCGAATCTGCTAGACCTTCTAGTCGATTCGACCAAACAACACAGATTATTCTTGTCGATTTTGTCTAGTCGAATCTGCTTGACCTACTAGTCGATTCGACCAGACAACACAGAAAGTTCTTGTCGACTTTGTCTAGTTGAATCTGCTAGACCTTCTAGTCTATTCGACCAGACAACACAGAAAGTTCTTGCTGAATTTGTCTAGTCGAATCTGCTAGACCTCCTAGTCGATTCGACCAGACAACACAGAAAGTTCTTGTCAACTTTGTCTAGTTGAATCTGCTAGACCTTCTAGTCGATTCGACCAGACAACACAGAAAGTTTTTGTCGACTTTCTCCTACTCATCTAAGTTTGACTCTCCACTCCTATCTTATATGAGTCGAGCCACCCTGATCATTTATCCAATTTCTCGTGCGTTATTATGTGCGACCCCATAAGCTCATATTACGTTAGCAGCGAGTCTAGCTCGTTAACTACTTCTAGATCACAAAGACTCCAACAGTCTCACAAGCAATGAACGACATCTAACAATGCATCATTACTACCAAAGTAATACAAGAGTTCGTAACTCAATGAACCTATTGTGACCAATGTTTCAGTGTTGTGTTGTTCCTTTGTCCCTTACATCCAGATTGAACTCGAGGCATGGATCGTGTCACCTTCATAATAATTCAATCTCAGTTTCTTGATCTAGAATGGACTTTCAGAAATTTGTGAGCTCAATATCATATATTGACTCAACCAAGCATGACCATGTATTTCTCAGTCCCATTCCATCAAGGGGTCCATGGATGTAACTCCTGTCATATATGAGGACAAATCTCATCTCTGTCCACATGCAAACACCCAAATAATTCGTAACGTACCCAATAAAACACTCTTATCATCAACCTTTCTCAAAGAAGACTTTAGATGTTATCAAAGTATGTTATTCCTCACTTGATGAATGTTGTGACTTCAGGTCAAAGAACCACAAACACCATTGTCACTTGAGACCTACTTGTGACACGTTCACATAACAATCCACAAAATAGTCTCAGTGTGGGCCTGTCCAATACAAACTGTTATTAATAAGTACCTATGTGATGACTTGATATCCAATATCATGACCTGTGAGAACCGATCATCAGTTAACCCACACACTAGTCTTAATGTATCATCCTTGCCCTAATTTCTAAGATGATACCTCGACCAGGGACCATTTAAGAATGATGCTTCTAATAAACATGGGCCATCACAAGTCACGCACTTGAATTCCTATGGAAGCAAACATTCTAAGGACATTTATTATGTTAATTACTACATCAAATATTGAAACAAATTGACATAACAAAAGAACTTGCCATAAATGTAAAAAGAAATACATAATATTATTCATCACATGAATATACAACGGACAAATACAAAATCCACAACCCTCCCACTAGAGATGATCATTCAGATATCTAATACCCATTGATCTAACATGACCATTATGCTTCCTTTGCGCAAGAGGCTTTGTCAGTGGATCCGCTATATTATCTTCAGTCGGTACTCTGCATATGTCATCTCCACGATTGACAATCTCTTGAATAAGATGGAACCGCTGAAGTATGTGTTTCGAGCGCTGATGAGATCTAGGTTCCTTGGCCTGTGCAATGACACCGTTGTTTTCACAGTAAAGAATTACCGGATCAACAATGCTAGGAACTACATCAAGCTCGTTGATGAATTTCCTAATCCATACAACCTCTTTCACCGCATTTGCAGCAGTGATATACCCGACCTCTGTCGTAGAATCGACAACTATCTCTTGCTTGGAACTCTTCCAGCTCACAACCCCTCCATTAAGGCAAAATACAAAACCTGACTGAGACTTTGAGTCGTGCCTATCAGTTTGGAAGTTAGCATCTGTGTAACCCTTTACAATAAGCTCTTTCTTTCCGCAAAACACCAAGAATACGTCTTTAGTCCTTCTCAAGTACTTCAGGATATTTTTGACTGCTGTCCAGTGACCATCACCAGGATCAAACTGATATCGGCTAGTCATTCTCAAAGCATATGAGACATTGGGTCGAGTACATAGCATTGCATACATGATTGATCCAATTGCCGAACTATATGGAATCAACTTCATGCAGTCCTTATCATCTAAAGATTTAGGACATTGGTCTTTAGAGAGACTCACACCATGAGACATGAGTTAGAATCCCTTCTTGGTCTCAAGCATGTTGAACCGCTTCAACACCTTCTCAATGTACGTACTCTGGGTCAAACACATCAACTTCTTCGATTTATCTCTATAGATCTTAATACCAAGTATGTAAGTCGTTTCGCCCAAGTCTTTCAAAGAAAAACAGTCCCCTGACCTGTTCTTAACAGCTTGCAGGGTCGAAATGTCATTCTCAATCAATAGTTTGTCATCTACATACAATATCAGGAATACAACAATGCTCCTACTAATCCTCTTGTAAGCACAAGGCTCATCTTCGTTCTTGATGAAACCAAACTCTTTGATTTTCTCATCAAAACATAGATTCCATCTTCGATAAGCTTGTTGCAATCCATAAATGGATCTCTGCAGCTTGCATATTTTAGTGGCTTCATCTGGAGATACAAAACCCTCGGGTTGTGTCATGTACACTTTCTCAAGGAGATTTCCATTAAGGAAAGCCGTTTTGACATTCATTTGGCAGATCTCGTAGTCATAATACGCAGCAATAGTAAACAGAATTCTGATAGACTTTATCATGACAACAGGGAAAAAGTTTCATCATAGTCAACACCATGAATTTGATTGAAACCATTAGCCACTAATCGCCCGTGGAATGTCTGTACATTCCCATCCTTGTTGGTCTTTTTCTTGAAGACCCACTTGCACCCTATGGGTTATACCCCTTCAGATGGTTCCACCAAGGTCCAATCTTGGTTTGCATACATGGAGTCCATTTCAGATTTCATGACCTCAAGCCACTTCTCGGAGTCTGGTCCATTCATAGCCTCTTGGTAGGTTGCAGGCTCATCATCATGATCCATAAGCAACACATTACCTATTTGAGACATGAGAAATTCATATCTCTCTGGCTCGACTCTAGGTCTACCAGATCTACGTAGGACTTATATTTCTTGAGCAGGCTCTCCAACTATAACACCTTTTAGTCCTTGCTCAGGTTCCAATTCTGTTTCATTCATCGTTGTGGTTCATGAATCTCTTATTGTTTTATTTTAGCAGTCTTCCTAGCTAGAAACTTTTTCTCTTGAAAGACACCAGTCCTTGCGACAAACACTTTGCCCTCGGACTGATTATAGAAATAATATCCTTTAGCTTCCTTAGGATACCCCACTAGATAAAACTTATCTGCTTTGACCTCAAGTTTGTCAGGCATTTGACATCGCATGTATGCCTCACAACCCCAAATCTTAATAAAGGACATACAAGGATGCTTCGCAGTCCATATCTCATATGGTGTCTTTTGAACCGTTTTAGTCGGAACTCGATTTAGTGTGAAAGCAGCTGTCTCTAGAGTATATCCCCAAATGTAAACGGGCATATCTGCATGTCTTATCATCGACCGCACTATGTCTAACAAAATACGATTTCTCCTCTCAGAAACACCATTATGTTGTGGTGTTCTAGGTGGAGTGAGCTGTGATACAATACCATTCTTTCAGATGATCACAAAACTCTTGACTCAAATATTCGTCACCTCAATCAGATCGGAGTGCTTTAATTGTGTTTCCTAGTTGGTTCTGTACTTCATTCTGAAACTTCTTAAACATTTCAAAGGATTCAGATTTGTTCTTGATAAAAAACACGTATCCGTATCTATTGAAATCATCAGTAAATTTAATGAAGTAGTGGAACCCACATCTAGCCATGGAACTCATGGATCCGCATACATTATAATGTATGACACCCATTAGATCATCAGCCCTCTCAGTATGACCAGTGAAAGGGGCTTTAGTCATTTTGCCTAATAAGCAAGATTCGCATCTCTCAAATGATTCATAATCAAATAAGTCCAGCATTCTATCTTTATGGAGCTTGGATATGTGCTTCTCATTTATATGACCTAAATGACAATGCCAAAAGTACGCAGGATTCGAGTAATTTGTCTTTAGTCTTTTAGTATTTTCTATATTATAGATCGGCTGGTCTAAGTTCAAAATATATAAATCATTAAAATTTGAGTTACACCATAACAAACATCATTCATAAAAATTGAACAACAATTGTTCTTAATTATGAATGAAAAACATTTCATGTCAAGACATGAAACTGATATAATGTATCTAGTTATGGCTGGAACATTAACAACTATCAAGTTCTATTACAAGCCCAATGGGCAAAGAAAGACAGTAAATTCCTACGACAACGACATCTAATCTTGCTCTATTTCCAACACGTAGGTTCATCTTTCCTTTACCCAACATTCTTCTCCTTCCTAGTTCCTGCATATTTGTGCAAATGTGAGAACCACATCCGGTATCTAATACCCAAGATGAAGAAGCAGAAAAGTTTATCTCTATAACATAAATACCTGAAGCGGAAGTCGCACTTTCCTTCTTCTTCTGCAGATCCTCAATACAGAGGGGCAGTTCCTCCTCCAATGCTCTGCCTTACCACAATGATGACATTTCTCTTCCTTAGCCGATACCTTTTTCTTCAGTGCTGAAGACTTGGGATCAAGATAAGACTTAGATCCTATCTTCGTCTTCTTAGATCCCTTGGCCTTGCCTTTATGCACCATCAATATGGGGCTAGCAGGCTATGTAGCATGGGGACGGAAATGGGATACTGTTAGGGCAAAACTACTAGAGAGACTAAGAGAAGAAGATCTAGAGAAAGAGAGGGAAGATTAGGGTTTGGGAGAGGGAAAAGACTAACCAGGAATTACTCTTGCATAACCCCAAAAGGGGGGCTGCCCGGGTATATAAATACCCGGGCAAGGAGGGGGCCGGCCGACCCCTCCAAGGAGGACTGAACCCGCCTGGTTCAGACCTCGGCCGTCCGGTTCACTGCGTGGGGGCTGAACCGGAAGGTTCATCCCCGTTGTTTAGCGCACCTTTGCTCCTCCGCGCGTAATGACGCCCCGTAAAGCGTAGCGGGGGCGTAACATTCTCCTCCCCATCAAGAACCAACTTGTCCCCAAAGTGGTAGTCGGGGTAGAGCTCCTTGAAGTCGAAGAAGTGCACCCATGAATTGTGTGCCGGCGACAGGTTCTTCCAGTTGACCAAGAGCTCGGGCCGGTATTCCGTGCCCCGATTTTTCCACTTGAGCATCAAAATATCTTCAGGAAGCGGACGCAGCTCACCTGCCGCAGTGACCTCAGGTAACAAAGTGCTCGGTTGGACATGCGGCCCTACCTTCCCCTTGAGCAAAGAGACATGGAATGTAGGATGGATGCGCGAACCCTCCGGTAATGCCAGGGTATAAGCCACCGGTCCCACCCTGCTGACAATCTGAAAGGGACCGTAGTAGCGTGGGGACAGTTTCTGGTTTCCGCGACGAGCAACGGACAACTGCCGGTACGGCTGGAGCTTGAGGAACACTTCGTCACCAACAGCGAACTCCCGCTCAGTGCGGTGCTTGTCCGCTTGGGCCTTCATGCGATCCTGGGCGAGACGGAGATTCTCCCGAAGTGTGACCAACATACGATCCCGGTCCAGCAGAGCGCGATCCACCGTTGGAAGAGCGGTGCTCCCGGTCTCATAGCTGCCCAAGGTAGGAGGGGGCCGTCCGTAAACCACCTCAAATGGTGTCATCCTGCTGGCGGAGTGGTATGCCGTGTTGTAACAGTACTCAGCCCAATGCAACCAGTCCGGCCAGCTCTGCGGCTCATCCATCACAAAGCAACGCCGATAAGTCTCGACCCCACGATTAAGCACCTCCGTCTGACCATCCGACTGCGGGTGGTTGGCCGTGCTGAAGTGTAAGCGAGTGCCCTGCAGCCGGAACAGCTCCTTCCAGAACCCACTGACGAAGGTAGGGTCCCGATCAGAAATAATGGCGCGGGGGAGGCCATGCAGGCGAACGATCTCTCGAGCAAAGAGTGTGGCTACAGACTCCCCGGTGTACGGATGGCTGAGCGCCAGAAAATGGCCATACTTGGACAGCTTGTCCACCACCACTAGAATGACAGATTTCCCTTTAGACTTGGGCAGTCCATCAATGAAGTCCATGGACACCGTGTCCCAAATCTGCTGCGGAATCTCCAACGGTACAAGCAGCCCCGTCGGAGAAGAGGTCTCGTATTTTTGCCGCTGGCAGATCTCACAGTGGCAAACGAACTGCTGAATGTCCCGTCGCATGCCTGCCCAAAAAATGTTTGCTCGCGCCCTCTGAAGGGTCCGGAGCACCCCCGCATGCCCTCCTGTAGGCGAAGAGTGGAACTCATGCATCAACACGGTCTTCCAGGCAGAATCGGCGGGCACGACCACCCGGCCCCGATAGTAAAGCCGGCCATTACACAAGTGATAGCCAGCTGCGACGGTCTCTCCCCGCTGTAAAGCCTCCACCAATGGACGCAGCGTGTCTGATCGCCGAACCTCTTCCTGAATATCCTCCACTGAATCGACCAACGGTACCGTAATATGAGCGAGAGCAGCCTCTGGAAGACGAGAGAGAGCATCGGCGACCACATTCTCTTTGCCGCGACGATACACAATCTCGTAGTCGTAACCGAGAAGCTTAGTCACCCACGTCTGCTGTAGCGGCGAGGAGACCCGTTGGTCTAGGAAATGCTTAAAGCTCTGGTGATCCGTCCGGATCTTAAAGTGTCGGCCCAACAGATATGGCCGCCAAACAGCCACCGCATGAATAATCGCCAACATCTCCTTCTCGTAGGCCGAGAGGCCCAAAGTACGAGGAGCCAATGCCTTGCTGTAAAAGGCTATCGGCCGCCCTGCCTGCATCAAAACCGCCCCAATGCCGACACCTGAGGCATCCGTCTCCAGAACGAACTCCTGTGTGAAATCCGATAATGCCAAGACTGGCGTGGTGGTCATGGCCCGTTTGAGGGCTTGAAAAGCCTCCTCCGCTTCCTCACTCCAGGAGAAGGAGTCCTTTTGCAGTAGCTGGGTCAGTGGCCGGGCTTGCCATAGTCCTGCACAAACCGCCGGTAATACCCTGTGAGCCCCAAAAAGCCGCGCAAGGCGCGGACTGTAACCGGCCGCGGCCAAGACTGCATACTCTGAATCTTCCGTGGGTCGGTCCGGACGCCCTGACCGGAGACCAAGTGGCCCAAATACTCCACCTCCTCCTGACCGAATGAGCACTTGGAACGGTTGGCATAAAGGTGGTGCTGACGTAATCTGGCAAGGACCTGCGCCAGGTGGCCCACGTGGTCCTCCCAGTTCGCGCTGTAGATGAGTATATCATCGAAGAAGATCAACACAAATACCCGCAGGAAATCTCTGAACATCTCGATCATGTTGGCCTGGAATGTAGAGGGCCCTCCGGTCAGTCCATTGGCCATAACCAAGAACTCGTAGTGGCCGTCATGAGTCCGGAAAGCCGTCTTGTGGATGTCCTCCTGTGCCATCAAGATCTGGTAATAGCCGGAGCGAAGATCCAGCTTGGTGAACCGCTGGGCCCCATGCAACTCATCCAGCAACTCTTCGATATGGGGAATCACGAAGTTATCCTTGACCGTAGCGCCGTTCAAGGCACGGTAGTCCACACAGAATCGCCAGGACCAGTCCTTCTTCTTGACCAGAATAATGGGCGCCGAGAAGGAACTCGTACTGGGCCGAATGATGCCGGCCTCCAGCATCTCGCAGTCACTGCGCTCGATCTCCGCCTTCTGGACGTGTGGGTAGCGGTATGGACGAACATTCGTAGGCTCAGCACCCGCCTTGAACGGAATACGGTGATCGCGGAACCTCGGCGGTGGCAGAGTGCGTGGTTCCTGAAAAACATCAGCATAATCTGTCAGAAGTAACTGTAACTGAACCGGTACCTCAGAAGGCGTGGGATCGCCGGTCTGGACCTCCCGAAGGACGGCCATCAACTGTCCTTCCCCGCTCAACCGCTGCATGCTGCGGAGAGAAACCTCCTTAACAGGAGATGCATGAGGCCCTTCAAGCAAAACTGCCTCTCCCCGTGCACAAACTCCATCGTCATGTGGTCCCAGTCGAAGGTCACCCGATGTAACTGGCGCAACCACTGAACTCCCAGCACCATGTCTGAGCCCCGAATAGGCAGCAGGTAGATGTCAGTCCGTCCCACATAGCCGTGTATCCGCAGCTCCACTCCTTTCAGCACCCCTTCGCATTGCAGCTTGCTGCCATCCGCCACCATAACGTGAAAGGCATTCCCCTTGTCAATCACGTGCCCAACTCGCCGTGCCACGTCGGGATGTATGAAGTTGTGGGTGCTCCCACTATCCACCAAAATAGTAACCTTCTCTTGGGCGATCCGGCCGCCAGCCGCATAGTAAGCGGGGGAGCGCAACCCTCAAGAGCATGAAGAGAAACCCCGAACTCCTTCTCCTCCAAGTCCACCTCCAACTCCTCATATGGAGCCGGCTCTTCGTCCCCATCCTGATGCAACATGAAGACCTGTATCTTCTGGCATTTGTGGCCAGGCACAAACTTCTCATCACAATTAAAGCAAAGCCCCTTCTCCTTCGAGCGGCCAACTCACCCCACGATAACCGTGTCACCACCGGTTTGTTACCCGTGGGCTGCTCCCGTCGTGCTGCTGTGGTAGGAGCCGAAGGCGGTCTACTCGTGATGCGTGCTCGCTGCCTGTTGAACCGCTCCTCCTGGATGCGCGCCAAAGTAATGGCGTGGTTCAATGAACGAGGCATGAGTGCCTGTACCTCGTCACGAATGTGCTCCTTGAGGCCAGATATGAAACAGCTGTAGAGTGTCCTCTCCGGCCACTGAACCCGATTCGCCAGCTTTTCGAACTCAGTGCGATACTCCAGCACCGACCCCTTCTGACGAAGCTTCTGAAGGAGGGCCTCAAAGTTCTCGTATTCCAGTGGCCCAAATCTGGCCGTAAATCCATCCACAAATTTGCCCCATGGCACGTACTCCCGTCCCCGTAGGAACCACTGCGTCCACTGGAAAGCGTCCTCCTTCTAGTGGAAGGACGCTAACTGCACCCACTGACCTTCAGGCACTTCCTGGTACTGGAAAAAAAGTTCAGCCTTCTGAATCCATTCCAATGCGTCGCCGCCCTCGAACTCCGGAAAGTACATGCGAGTTAATCCGGGAGTCAAGCGTTGTACCCCATGACCTCCTTCCCGTCTTGCAGGCTCACCTTGCTCGAATCCGTCGTAGCCTTGATGCTGACCGTTTCCCCAAGGAGGAGGTTGTTGCTGTCCCGCCCACGTTGGCCAAATCCGGCCATGCCCGGCGGCCTAAACCCACGGGGAGGAGGGAGAAGCCCCCGCCCTTTGGTATCCCGCGAGATCCGGAGGTCGCCGGAGCCCAGCCGACTCTTCCCAGCCTCGACGAAGCCCTGCCGGCTCCGCCCAGCCTTGCCGGCCCTGTCCCCGGGCCGCTCCGGGGTCGGCGAACCCCCCCGCTGCAGATCCTGGCGGAATCGGCCCCGCCGGACCCCCATAAGCCGCTGTCGAGCCCCCCGCTGCTACCCCATACGCCGACGTACCCCCCTGCCAGCTCGTGCCAGGCGGAATCCCGCCGACCCGCGCGCGTTCCTCTTCCGACAGCCGCACGCCGACGTCGTCGTCCGCAAGCCGCGCGCCTGTAGCGGCCAAATCGGCCCCCGATCCGGCTGAATCTTCACTCCCCGATGCCTTCACTTTCAACAAGGCCTTCAATTCCTCCATCCGAGCCTCCATCCGCCCTTCCATGGCTGCCTTCGAGTCGGTTAGGCCAACAACGTTCTCCTCTAGGGTTTCGATCCGTGAGGACTCCTCTTGAGAGCGAGTGTTCACCATGTCGGAGAGATGAACGCCTCTGATACCAAATGTTAGGGCAAAACTACTAGAGAGACTAAGAGAAGAAGATCTAGAGAAAGAGAGGGAAGATTAGGGTTTGGGAGAGGGAAAAGACTAACCAGGAATTACTCTTGCATAACCCCAAAAGGGGGGCTGCCCGGGTATATAAATACCCGGGCAAGGAGGGGGCCGGCCGGCCCCTCCAAGGAGGGCTGAACCCGCCTGGTTCAGCCATCGGCCGGCCGGTTCACTGCGTGGGGGCTGAACCGGAAGGTTCAGCCCCGTTGTTTAGCGCGCCTTTGCTCCTCCGCGCGTAATGACGCCCCGTAAAGCGTAGCGGGGGCGTAACAGATACGGTATACGATATGAAATGGATACGGGAAATGTGATTTTTAAAAAAATACGGATACGAGAAACGTTTTTATTTTTTTTTAATTATTTTAATATAAGTATTAATTAATATAAAAAAATACAATTAGCAAATTAAGGTACCATCTCAGTCACTACATTCAATAAAGAATAATTGACACAATCATGTTGTTTAGGCACAATGAGAAAGATTAGGCTAGGAGAACATATTGGATATCACTGAAAGAGAAAATGTGAAGAATAGCTCATGCAATCTATTCCTTGAGGTATATCAAGTCCAAAAGCACAAACATTATTTATAGTGCCTACAAGACGAGGAAGAAGAAGAAGAGGAAGAAGAAGAAGAGGAGGAAGAAGAAGAGGACGAGGAAGAAGAAGAAGAAGAGGCGGAGGAGGAAGAAGAAGAAGAAGAGGAAGAAGAAAAAGAGGAGATTACTAGCAGAGAGGGATCGAGAGCAGGGAGCGTGACCTGGAGAGACATTGGAGCGGTAGCAACTTCGGCTGCGGGGGTCGAGAGAGAGCAACACAAAGCTGCAGGGGTCGGGGTCGTGAAACGCGCGTGAGTGTGAACCCTAAACAATCAAATTAATATGAGGCGTGACCGCGCGCCTGATGCCATGAATAAAATAGCGGGAAACGCGTATCCCTCAAGCGGGATACACGTTTCCCAATTATAATTTTTATTTAATTTAAATATTGGGTTTCCCGTATCCGATACGCGTTCGAGCCGATACGCGAAGCATTTTTAAGTATCTGCGCTTCGTAACTAGCAGGCTTGACCTTATTCATATTGTTCTCGGCAATTCTCAACATGCCTAGGAGCTTGGGCAGTGTCTTGTCAATCTCATTCATATTGTAGTTCAAGACAAACTGCTCATAACTTTCCGACAACGATTGCAGGATCAGATCAGTGGCCAACTCTTGGTCCAAGGGAAAACCCAGTCTCTCAAGGTTCTCAATGCACCCAATCATCTTGAGTACATGAGTCTCTACTGGGTCTCGAACTCCCAACTTGCACTGAAACAACGCCTTGGATAGATCAAACCTCTCTTGCCAAGCTTGCCCCTAAAATATTTTCTTGAGGTGCCCGATTATTTTATAATTACGCATGCTCTCGTGTTGCTTCTGAAGCTCAGAGGTCATGGTAGAAAGCATGAGGCATTCAACATCCAGAGAGTCATCATGATACTTCTTGTAAGCATCTTTATCTGGTCGGGGTGCAGTCCCGGCTGGCTCTGCAAGGTGGGATCCTCTTCCAAGACATAGAGCTTACGATCTTGCCAGAGGACAATCCTCAAGTTCCTATACCAGTCAAGGAAGTTCGTCTCGTTGAGTTTGTCCTTCTCAAGGATGGCAATCAGGGACAAGGTGGAGTGTGAACCACTTGCCATGGAAATTCTACAGGAATTATGCAAAATAGTTTAGTACTTTATTTCAAAATACATTTTATTTTATTAAGTTCTTTTATTAAATACTCACACTATTTTCTTTAAATTGATAACCCTTAATATCAATTCGGAGAGTTTATGTGAGCTACTCTCTAGTGGACAAGATCTGTATTTCACCCTCATCATAAGTCAGTTTTGGCTGATCACCCATAATGTGGTTATTTAGGCAGACAACTTTTGTCAATTGCATCACCATGCAACTATTGTATGGTTGGTGAATAACATTTATTCGCATCCATCAAATGGTGCATGCCAACCCTATGCCCCCAGACACTCAACCGTTGAGGTCACCTAGTTAAGTTGTACCCGATGTCGAAAGCGGGATATCATAATTATCCACTCACACCTTTACCAAGATAAATTAATACACCTTATTTTAGCAAGCCCACACTTCATCGATCAAGGCATGAAAAATGTCGTTCATCGGAAGGCATCCGTACACTTAATATTTGGTTAAGAGATTTTCATGATATTTGATTAACACTTAATCACAATTAACAAATAATCACTGTGCACACATTTTTACAATCATGAAAATAATAACATTCACAATCCAGATACATTCCAGATGCACAATAAAGAAAACCATCAACTATTGATGTTTTGGATTAAATCTGAACATTAAGAACACTTCTAAATCTTTGGATTTTTATGTACTAGATGCAAGCACAAGCAATCTTCCTTGTGACAGTAGACAATCTCGTCTCTCTATGTTTATAGTTTCACAAACTAACATAGAAGGACGGTTACTGCAAAGGGAAGCAATTTCTGAAACATGGAAATCGCAAAACCTTGCTCTGATACCACTGTTGGGTTTTCTATGGGGTTTACATATCATATGTGCGCATTAGAATTAGGTTCTTGAAAACCCTAAACAGAAACAATGGATCTTGCGATAACCATGAATCAAGAAATAAATGCAGCAAGTACTTGTGCGGGATCGAGTCAATAATCGATCGAACTGTTCCAGGAAATGCCTTGCTTGAATCGGAATCCAAATCCAAGATCCGCTTCCTCAATCTGCGCCTGATTCAAAATCAGTGACCGCCTGTCTTCTTCTTTTGAGTCCACGAGACACAAAAGATAAATCTGTGTCTTTACGGGATGTCCACACTAACGCCGAGAAACGCCTCGCTGTCGTCACAAAATAGCAGGCTGGAAGAATGATCGGCTTCTTCGTCTCCACGAACTACTAGGTTCGATTCCAGGAGAGGACTGCTGGCACTAGGGTTCCAATTCGCAAAAGGAAGCCGCCGGGGTTTCGCCGCTCTTCAGAACCTTTCGGAAGGGGCTCAGGAGTAGTTGAAAGCTTAACCCTAGATCAAAGATGATATCTGCATATAATCATCAATGAACCGGGTTCAGCTTCAACAGGAATTACCATAAGAAAAGTCGAACTGGGTTCAGAGTTATAAAACAGGAGAATAAACTGTCAAGACAACATCTAGTCGAATCTGTTTGATCGTCTAGTCGAATTCTTCTAGTCGATCGACTAGACATCTAGTCGAATCAGTCTAGTCTATAATGAGACAGTTTAGACAAATTCTTTTAGCCGAATCTGTCCAGTCTATACTACCAGTTTTTGTCGACTTTGTCTAGTCGAATCTGCTAGACCTTCTGACGCAGGACGAATCTATAGGCGGCGGATAAACCGTGACCTAACCCTACATGTCATGCAAAGCCCGAAGGGTTAAATCACAATTGAATAATAAACAATGAAATCCCACCAGTTAATTCACAGCAAGACGCAATAATTAAATTAGGGCGAAACAGGTTTAGGCTTTCCTCCGCGTGGAGGGCCAAAGCACGAGCGCGCGGCGAATAAACCCTGCAAATCACAATAATAATCTAACAAACAACTACTATGCAAGATATTCAAAACATGTACAAGATCCAATCCAATATAAATATGCTGAAAATAATAATCCAATACAAATAAGACTCACAAAGTAGTGGGCTGACCAAGGCAATGAAGAATCCGGGTCCGGGTATGTAGATCGGCGATCGAAGGTGGAACCGGAGGCGGGAAAGCGACGTAGGTGGCTGTCCTTGGCGGCGGAAGGTGAAAACGGACCGGAAATGGATGGATCCGGCCACGTGGGTAGAGATCCGGACGGGGGTGGATAGATCCGATGATTTGGGAGCGGATCCGGGCTGGATTTGTCCAGATCTGGACTGATCTAGACAAGGGGCGGCTGGAGGTGGTTCCACGTAGGGGAAAGGGGCGGTGGTGGCTGGGAGCAAGGGGAGGGAGGGCTGGAGGCAAGGGGCGGGTGGCTGAAGGCTGGCGACAGGGAGGCAGGGGTGGCTGAAGGCTGGCGGCAGGGAGGCAGGGGTGGCTGTGGGTTGGCGGCAACAAGGGAAGGGGCGGGCTGCTGCTGGAGGAATTGGGGAGGCCGGCGGCTGAAATGGGAGGTTCACTGTTCACTAAACTTTATTAGTGAACAGTGAATTTCATTTATCTACAGTGAATAGAAAAGGGAGGGGGCTGCTGCTGGAGTTTCTGGACAGCCAATTTGGCTGGGTTTTGGGGGGTTGTAGGGGCTGCGGATGAGGGTTTCGGAGGGGGAAGAAGGAGCCTAGGGTTAGGGGATACCTTGGGGAGGGAGATACAAGCCTAGGAGTCGTCACCTAGGGTTCCACGGAGTCGGCACCGTGGGATGATCGCTGGAATCCGGGATTTCTATTCTCCAAATTCTGCAATGCCAATAATCAGCCCCCTACCTATCTATTTATAATAAAAGGAGGGTTAGGGCATCCCCCATCAACGGCTATGATTGGCCGGAGGTGAGGCTACCTAAATACATCAAAATAAATGCAAACATAGTAAAATAATATATCAAATCGATTCGCAACGCGAATCCGGACACATCTGTGGAGTCCGATCGTCGATCCGGGCACGCCATATATGGTAAGTCGCCAAATCAGCCCTGAATGGGCCCAAAACTCGTCCTCGTCTCTGCTCCACATCAATCTCCCCGGCTTGAAAGAATTCATCTCCCGATGAATTGGGATCGGAATTCTCTCGATGAATGCTGGGTACAACTCGAAGAGGTCCACCGGAGGTCGTCCAAGTGTCGTCAATGGAAGAGTGTCCACGCCGATCGACGCTCCCCAACTGAAAAGCTGTCATCTCCGGTAAATGGAGACAACCGTACCGAAGTCGAAGTCCAGGGGTGAATCGATCACGCTCTGCTGCAAGTACCCAGGTGTCACCAACGTCTGTAGTAGGAATGCACTGGCGGAATCTGGTCTCCATGAAGCTCTCAACGCTCAACTAACGAGTGGTGGATCCCGGTGCGATCGGCGGCGCCGTAGGTAGAACCAAAGAAGATGAGTTCCCAGGTGGGCGGGTGTCAGAAGTGGGTGAGTAGCAGTGACCATCAAACGTGGGTGGGCTATGAGGGTGGTAAGGCAACGGGAGTGGAGGTGTGGGCGGCTGGAAGTCCCCACTGCTTGGGTCCACATACTCACGAGGCTCGTAGTACGACGTCATATCTTCAACACTAAATACTAGGTGGATACCCATACTTGCAGGATATCAAGATCGTAGATGTTTGCTTCGATCCGTCTCATGATTATATAGGGATCCATTCGCCTAACGCTCGAGCTTTTAGCAAGCCTCGCACGGAGCCTCACAACGCAGATTCTCACCATCACCTGCTCGCCTTCATGAAGTACCTGCACTTGCCAGTGAACACCCGCATGTGAATTGCAAGATTTATTACCAATATGGATTATTCGTCGGACCGACTTATGACACACATGCAAACGAGAAACAGACGACACAACAGACTCATGCAAATGATGACGAAACGACTCGACAAACTTATGCAAATGATGTAAATGAAACATGACTGACACAACATGCTCTCTATGAGAGAATCTAATAATGACCGGGGTGTCTCTAAAATGTGGTGGCCGATCAGGTGGTTCCCTCGGTGGACTGTAGAAAAATTCATCTCGTGTGCGCCGAGTGCTCAGGTGACCGTGCGAAACATCTACACTCAAGGGCGAGCTCATGAAGAGCAACATGACTCTCAGGGAGCGTAACGCATCAGGGGGCTCACCAGGAGGTGTGTAAGAAAAGTCATCACGGATGCGACGACCGCCTGAGTGAAAATCATGTGCACCGACTAGAAAACGTGGCGCTATAGTGTGGTGAGTGTCCCCGACAACAAAGAACTCATCGGGTGGGTCCGCGGGTGGTGTGTCCCAAAATTCATCACGAGTGTGATGTGTCATAAAGTGGGTCCTCAAAATATGAGTAGACTCTAGTGTGCTCAAGGTAGGCCCTACATACGTCTTATTCCACTCACGACCCATCCTCTGGGGCAAGGCCAAAGATGATAGGGAAGGAGACGTCAATAACTCGAAACTCGTAAACAAGCGCCTCACGTGAATCGCATGTTCACCCGGATGTGGTGGATCATCAGGAGGCTCAACTGGGGTCTCGTCATGGGACTCGTCACTAGGTTCAAGGTCCTCTAGATGAGTACCTACAAAAAGGGTAGTGTCCCCGTGAATGGATGACATGGCGACTACGAGATCAACACTAGGCTCTGGGCTCTCGGTCGCGATGTGACTCAGGGACATGATAATGGGAGAGCGACATAAACTTAGACTCAAGAATGGATCCGTAGGTGCGGTGTCAGGAAGTGAGTCTGTGGTTGGGGTGCTAACTAGCCTGGTGGATGGCAGAAGAAGAGGTGTGGGTGAGGGACACAACACTACAGACTCAATAGGTCGCTCAGGCTCACTCTCAGCTGGGGACACAAGAGACGGGTCAGACACAAGAGATAGGTCAATCGCTGGACTAAGCACCTCACTGGGGTGAGAGCAATCCGTATCAGGTATCACTTCTGTCATGTCTGACGGAACAATGGTAGGCAGAGTGGTGTCCTCGGTGTGGGAGGAGCTCGTACTGCGGAGGTCAAAGTGAGGATCCAACCGACCAACTCTTGCGGATCTCAAAGACTGTTCGTAACGAAGAGCAAGCTGATATGTCTGCTCGAGGGACTTCGAGCTATGATAAACTACCTCAGCACGAATGTCTGATCGAAGGCCAGACCGAAATCTGCAAGAGGTCATGGCTGGGTCCTCTCGGATATCGCTCCTCACAACTAACTCATCAAAGCGATCCTTGTACTCAGCGACGGACATGAATCCTTGCTGAAGGGAAAATAATTGGTCGAGCAAGCGACTCCGATACGACGAAGGCAGATACCTCTGACACAATGTACGCTTCATGTCCACCCAACTAGTGACGCGATGTAGACGGTCTCGCTCGCGTGTCCTCTCAATGCTAGCCCAATATGCTCTCGCCTGATCTAAAAGTCTAAGTTTCGCAAACTTGACGCGACGCTCACCGAATACCTCAAAATGGTGAAAATAATACTCCATATCCACGAGCCAATAACTGAAGGACTCGGGACTCGATGAGCCGTCAAAAGGAGGGGCAACAGTACGAAACTGACTCTCAAGATCTCTCTCGGAACGACGATCCTCATAATAATCATTCCTAAGGTAACCGAGTCGTATCGAAGGATCGACACGATCCGCTCGCGTGTACGGATAAGAACGATGACAACCATCATACTGATCGTCTTTAGTGTAGTGGTCACGTGTCGGTGGGTCAACACGATCTCTAAAAGTGGTGTGCTGCGATCGAGAATAATCGTCGTAGTAACGTGAAGATCTCCCTGACGGGGCTCTGTGAGAGCGGGTGCTAGTGGACTCGAGACCTCTAAGGTGAGGGGAGGCATAATTTTGACACCTAGACATAATAAAAAAATATCCTATAGACTCTACGACTGCGTATCGAAAAGTGCGCACAACCTCGCTTTGATACCAATTGACGCAGGACGAATCTATAGGCGGCGGATAAACCGTGACCTAACCCTACATGTCATGCAAAGCCCGACGGGTTAAATCACAATTGAATAATAAACAATGAAATCCCACCAGTTAATTCACAGCAAGACACAATAATTAAATTAGGGCGAAACAGGTTTAGGCTTTCCTCCGCGTGGAGGGCCAAAGCACGAGCGCGCGGCGAATAAACCCTGCAAATCACAATAATAATCTAACAAACAACTACTATGCAAGATATTCAAAACATGTACAAGATCCAATCCAATATAAATATGCTGAAAATAATAATCCAATACAAATAAGACTCACAAAGTAGTGGGCTGACCAAGGCAATGAAGAATCCAGGTCCGGGTATGTAGATCGGCGATCGAAGGTGGAACCGGAGGCGGGAAAGCGACGTAGGTGGCTGTCCTTGGCGGCGGAAGGTAAAAACGGATCGGAAATGGATGGATCCGGCCACGTGGGTAGAGATCCGGACGGGGGTGGATAGATCCGATGATTTGGGAGCGGATCCGGGCTGGATTTGTCCAGATCTGGACTGATCTAGACAAGGGGCGGCTGGAGGTGGTTCCACGTAGGGGAAAGGGGCGGTGGTGGCTGGGAGCAAGGGGAGGGAGGGCTGGAGGCAAGGGGCGGGTGGCTGAAGGCTGGCGGCAGGGAGGCAGGGGTGGCTGAAGGCTGGCGGCAGGGAGGCAGGGGTGGCTGTGGGTTGGCGGCAACAAGGGAAGGGGCGGGCTGCTGCTGGAGGAATTGGGGAGGCCGGCGACTGAAATGGGAGGTTCACTGTTCACTAAACTTTATTAGTGAACAGTGAATTTCATTTATCTACAGTGAATAGAAAAGGGAGGGGGCTGCTGCTGGAGTTTCTGGACAGCCAATTTGGCTGGGTTTTGGGGGGTTGTAGGGGCTGCGGATGAGGGTTTCGGAGGGGTAAGAAGGAGCCTAGGGTTAGGGGATACTTTGGGGAGGGAGATACAAGCCTAGGAGTCGTCACCTAGGGTTCCACGTAGTCGGCACCGTGGGATGATCGCTGGAATCCGGGATTTCTATTCTCCAAATTCTGCAATGCCAATAATCAGCCCCCTACCTATCTATTTATAATAAAAGGAGGGTTAGGGCATCCCCCATCAACGGCTATGATTGGCCGGAGGTGAGGCTACCTAAATACATCAAAATAAATGCAAACATAGTAAAATAATATATCAAATAATACATCTGTGGAGTCCGATCGTCGATCCGGGCACGCCATATATGGTAAGTCGCCAAATCAGCCCTGAATGGGCCCAAAACTCGTCCTCGTCTCTGCTCCGCATCACCTTCTAGTCGATTCGACCAGACAACAAAGAAAGTTCTTGTCGACTTTATCTAGTCGAATCTACTAGAACTTCTAGTCGATTCAACCAGACAACACAGAAAGTTCTTGTCGACTTTGTCTAGTTGATCTGTTAGACCTTCTAGTCGAGTCGACCAGACAAGACAAACAGTTGTCGACTTTGTCTAGTCGAATTTGCTAGACCTTCTAGTCGATTCTACCATCAACACAGAAAGTTCTTTTCGACTTTGTCTAGTCGAATCTGCTAGCCTTCTAGTCGATTCGACCAGATAACACAAAAAGTTCTTATAGACTTTATCTAATCGAATCTGCTAGACCTTCTAGTCAATTCGACCAGACAACACAGAAAGTTCTTGTCGACTTTGTCTAGTCGAATCTGCTAGACCTTCTAGTCGAATCTGCTAGACCTTCTAGTCGATTCAACAAGATAACACAGAAAGTTCTTGTAGACTTTCTCCTACTCACCTAAGTTTGGCTCTCCACTAATATCTTATATGAGTCGAGCCACCCCGATCATTTATCCAATTTCTCGTGCGTTATTATGTGCGACCTCATAAGCTCATATTACGTTGCCAGTGAGTCTAACGCATTGACTACTTCTAAATCACAAAGACTCCAACAGCAACGCCCTCGGTTGGTGCAAAAACCTCTAAAAATGGTCATCAAATTGAGGAGAGATGATGATGGTTGCAATTGCAGGGAATTGACCCCCTCAAATGTCCGTGGGTGCCCATTCCTAGAGGAAGAACATTGTCGGTTGGGCCTAGTTGATATGGGTCTCCCCAAGTGACTGAAGTCAGGTGATGCCCAAGGTGGCATCAATACCATGTAGCGGAAGAACATAGAAATATGTCATAACGTGACAGGGACCCATTCAGAGCTGGAGGTGGTGATAGAAACCGCTTGTAAGAGTGTTGTGTTTGTCCCCCATGAAAACCGTGAAACTCCAAGACGGTTCAATCAGACATAGTAGCTAACTTGTTAGATATTGGAGGAAATTATTGGTCGCTCCATAGTCTATCAAAATCTAGAGGGTGTGACCCTGAAGCTCCCCCGTTAGTATGAGAGGACGAGGTCGTGGAGAGAAGTCGATGAAGAGACGCGCTAGGTCTAGTCGGTAGAACTGCCCGCATGGGTTGGTGGTCTGGTTGGTGTCCTGAATCTTGAGGGTCTCAAAGTTGGCAAGCGTGATGTCTGGCTCATCGTCCCTACTCCCATATCATTGCTAGGATCTCCTTCATGGGACAGTCATGAGTGGGGGAGTAATGTTGGTTGCAATGAAAGAAGAGCCTTTTGTTGCGATGATCATGGTATTCCTGGTTGGAGAGGTGATGAGTAAGCGGAAGCCGAGTTGCTTGGTTGGGAAATTGTGGTTTGGGTGGGAGAGGGTGTTGGTGCGAGATCGTGTTTGTATCGACGATCGATGTGTGGGATGTTGGAGGGTAGTGGTAGATCGGATGATGACTGGATGGAGTGAAGGAGGCGGCTAAAAGTCGGAGGCGGTTGAGGGTCTTGATGGTGAAATCCGCTTCGACCACCTGTGCGGCCTCCATGGCATTGGAAATGTTCATTGGGTGATGAGTCTGAATATGGGAGTGGATGTGGGACTGCAGCCCCTGCATGAAGAAGCCGAGATAATGATCCGGAGGAAGTGCATGGACATGATTGACGAGCTCAATAAACTCATCAATATAGCAGTCAACGATGGTCATGTGGCGTAGGCCACAAAGGCTCTCGACGACGTTGCCCGAGTAGCGGTGAACATACCGCTTGACGAGGGTCTGCTTCAGTACCCCCCATGTGAGTCAAGAATGGTAATACGAAGTCAGCGCACCCAATGAAGAGAAAATCCTTCCATGCCCAGAAGGACAATCAGTACCTTCTGTGACTCCGTCGTGCATTGTATGTTGAAGAATTGTTCGGCTTTGGCGATCCAACCCATCGGATCGGAGCCATTGAAGTGGGGCACCTCAAGCACATGAGGAGAGTAAGCAACAAACTGGGAAGCCGAGGGAACATCAGTGGATGGACTAGGCAGTGAACTGAAGGAGGAGCTAGCAGGTATGGCGGGCGAGATGGAGTGCTACTCGACAATAGCCTCTTGAGCTTCAATGAGTTGCAAGATGGCGTGCATGAGGCAAAAAAACTTGTATGTTTCTTGAGGCCGTGTTCAATAACATCCAAGTGGGCTTCGACCATGGCGCTAGTGAGAGGCATGCACGGAGGAGGGCTTAATTACCATTGTGACTTCACAGTCCCCAAAGAACATCAAAATTGTGTAGGGCGCAATTTGCAGCAGTATGTCGTTGAAGGGAACACCAAAGATGGAGTTGCGATACTCTGCGATGTCCCGAGATTTCAATGGTGTTGAAACATGCACTGGCAGCTGACGGGAGCTATGGTGAGAGAAGACATTCAGGAGGGGTGCCATAATGGGTGTTGTAGCCAATGGGTGCGACAACATAGGAGAATGATCTGGGCGCATGTAGTTGTCGAGTTGGGAAAGCAGGATCGGGAGCGGCTGCAGAATCGGGCATTAGGTCGACGACCAAACTGACTCCAAGTGAACAGAAGTGGAACGGGACCGGGACGGAAGAAGCGGGACTGCGAGAATGGGTTCTATGTCACGAAGGGACACGGAGTCCAACGACTATTAATAGGCGAGAATAGCGAGGTCAGACCAATGGTACCAAGTAGGAATTTCTACGTAGCCATCCCAAGATAAAGAAGAGAGAAGAAGGAAGATAACTCTAAGAGACACTCTCTTCTCCATCCCTAGGCTCTTCCCTTGGCATTCATCCCAGTTAAGTCTAATACAAGATAGCTAGGGTATTTAAGCCCGCCCTAGGGCATTAGGGTAAAAACGAAAACATAAGGTGCAAAAATATTACTACGCTAAAATAGCATATAACTCATGTCGCACTATGCGGAGTCGCTCGCCGGTGCGGCCAACCAAGTACTTATGGGGGCCTCAAGCTCCTGTGAGTCATCGTCAATGCTCGTCCTTCATAACACATGATGCATGAATAAGACAGGCTGAGAGAGCACTAATCTTATCCTTGCTAAAGACTAAAATCGATGTTTGAGTCTCTGAGAATTCGCGGATAACATGCAAAGCAAACTAACAGAGTAACATTGAATCATTGATATAATATACATGCAATAACCAAGAGTAAGGAGTAAAGACAAAAGGTAACAATAAATCATTAAATGTAAAAAATAATTTAATCAACTACTTTGAGAGTGGGAGAGTGAGTCAATGCCTTACCGATGGAGTAAATAAGTGATCTATGAATCATCAATCATCATCCCTGAAAACCCCCTAATCTTAAACATGCAGGAGGGGGTAAATACATACAGGAATTTGAGATTGATAGAACATACATACAAGGAAAAAAACAGTAAAATCAAAACTAAAGATAACAATGACCCAATAAAGTCTAAATATATTCCACTCAGTTTGCATGAGTGTGAGAGTCACTATCCAATGACATAGTGGATCAGTGATTCATGAATCATCAACCAAAGACTCTGTTAAAAACCCTAATCCTAAGCATGCAAGAGTATAACTACAGAATAATTCAGATAAGACCCTGATAGTTTCAAACTGAAATGGGGAAGGCATCCGCTCTATTGGACAACTCGCTTTGATTCTGATCCCTGAAGCATCATGCTCAACTTCAAAGGCCTTGTAGAAATTTGACAGTACCAAAATGGGAGATTTATACAACTTCTCAACTACAAAAATATCCTGTGCAACCTTAGTTCAGAACTCACTTTTCTTCAGGTGCTTGGTCTATAAGGCCAATAAAGTGTCGAGTCCATTCACAAACCCTGTAAAAAGAAACAACACGATGGAAATTTCTAACAAGGATGGAAAAGGAATGAGCCACTCCTAGATGGCTCAGATCACTTTTTGTCTACTTTCATTCCACTGGAGATGGTATAACCTAGGAAAGTAACTTTGTCCTCGAAGAATTGGCATTTTGGCATTTCCAAGTAACTCCTCTCTCAAAACTTTAAACACCGATCGTAAGTGCTTATAATACCTACTTCAACTTGAGTAAAGGACAAGACATCATCAAATTAGACAACTACAAATTTGCCAATAAATATTCTCACCACATGGGTCATCACCATCATAGTACTAAGGGCGCTAGAGAGAACATAAGGCATTAACATCCACCATGCTTTGTCTTGAAATCGGTCCTCCACTCATCATCTTCCTTCATTTGAATCTGATGTTATCTACTCCACGCTCATCAAGAAGGTCATCCAATCTTGGAAGGGGAATTCGGTACTTCATTTCGATTTTGTTGACAACACGACTATCCACACAAATGCACATTGTTCTATCCTCCTGGAGAATAATAAGGGATGGAATAGAGCACATGCTCCTAGATTTCCTAATTCCTAGCATATCCCTTGGTCATAAGCTCATCTGCCCATTGAAGCTATTTGATCTCAACCGAATTGCACATATAAGCCAATCAGTTTGGAAGTGATTGGTGCGCCAGGGAGAGGAGGTCGTCCACGACAGCTTCGATTCGATCATAGTGAGTAAGCAATGAGTCCGCAATGGGGGCCATGGCAGTCGGGTGGTCAACGGAGGAAACGGGACGACGGGTGATTCCCGGCGGTAGAAAGTGGCGTGGGGAGAGCGGCAGGTTGGATCAATTGGCATGCAGTAGCCGTATCAAGAACGAGAAAAAAAACAAGAACTCGCATTGCATAAAAGAAAACATAGATACAATCGGGAGACAAGCTCCCGCCAAGCACCTAGAAGATGCGTCCTCCAAAGCACTCCTCTCTCCAAGACACTAAGACTAAAAAGATGAAAAGATTTCTCACCCTAAGTGTACAACCTGTATTCGACGAGTGGGGACCAAGTCTAATTATAGACCCTCAGACCTCAGAAGGTTCACCATTGACCGGAAAGAAAGACGTCATTGAAGACACGTGGAGATCATCCGAAGCTCGGCAATTCGGCCCATCAGTTCGCCGGCGAGCTCCTCCTGAGCTCGCCTAGTGATCTTGAGTTCGCACGCGAGCTCTTCCTCACAGGAGACCTCCGATCCAGCGAGCCCAACTCTAGTGACCTCGCCTAGGGAGACCTCGTTCAACTCGCCAGCTCCATATGTTCTCAAGAGTAAGGTTTCCAGGAAACAGGTACCTCGTACCCAGCATAAGTGGTGGGGGGGGGGGGGGGGGGGTAGCTATTTAAAGACCTCGCCCCCCTCCCCCCCCAGGATTGTCTATAAATAGGACCCCAGGGCAGAAGCAGAAGGCACGTTGACCCCTCCCCCCTCAAGGTTCCCTCAATATTCAGTTCTCGCTTCTCTTGTGTCTAGCTCAACTTTGGATTTCAGAGGGGAAGTGTGGAGGGGCCTCCTCGCTGCAACGCGCAAGTCCATATAACGTCCATGTACGAAATCCTAAGGACAAAGATTAAACTTAATGACTTTAATGTCCCAGGAGTGATTCTAATGAAATATTAAGGCTCCGCAAATTTCTAAGGTTTATAGGATCCAAAATCTGGCTTTGATACTAATTATATGTTGGAAGCGTAATAAATGGGCACACGCAATTCACAGAAGAGGCAAACTTCTTTTATTAATCAACAAGTGGTTACAAAACAAATTACAAAACTTCACAATGTGTTACAACTCCATACAATTCCACTACACAAGCAATTCACTCAAGAGCTCGCACACACATCTACACAACAAGTTGGTCGCACCTCCTTGCTAAGAGCTTGCCGCTGAGGAGTTCGCATGCATGCAATATTTCTCCTATTCGCAAGCTATCCACAAGTTTTCTATTCATCAATAGGAGACCGTGCCTGCTGTTCACGTGATCCAAAGGGGAGACCGCTGATCATTCCTTCAAGAAATCGCCAGAGCTTCAATCCGCAAGCAGCTATCCGCAAAAGCCTGTCCACTCTGTGGCTTTCCTTCCACGCTTTTTATTTATTTTTCTTTTCTCACACTTCCGCCTGCAGACAATAATGCCTGAGAAGTAAGTGAGTTACCCAGATCAGTCATCTCGAACTCCTTCATTGTCTTCTTAAACTCTTCAAACATAAGAGGGTTGTTGTCAGTGAATATCATGTCATCGACGTACAGACACACGACCATAATATCTCTGTTCTTCTCCGCCTTCGTGTAGAGTGCATATTCATGCGGGCTCTTCATGTACCCGTTCTTCTGAAAGTATGCATCAATTCTTTCATTCCACACACGGGGGGCTTACTTCAACCCGTACAACGCCTTATTTAGCTTGTAGACTTTCTTCTCTTGACCAGTCACTTCATATCCAGGCGGTTGTTGGACATAGACTTTTTCTTCCAGGTAACCATTCAGAAAAGCAGACTTGACGTCCATCAGACAGATCTTCCACTTATACTGAGCTGCAAGTGCAATGATCAGTCTGATGGTGTCAATCCGAGCCACTGGAGCAAAGACCCGGTCGTAGTCCACACCTTGGACTTGTTTGTATCCTTTCACGACGAGTCTTGCCTTATGCTTCTCCACTTCTCCTTCTTTGTTGGTCTTCACTCGATACACCCACTTCACTCCTATGGGCTTGTGACCTGCTGGAAGAGTGACCAACTCCCAAGTATCATTCTTCTTAATGGATGTTATTTCATCCACTACCTTCCTCCAGGTATTCTCCTGAGTAACTTCTTCATATGAGTATGGCTCGCAATCTACTAAGAGACAATGTAAAGAAAAGTTAGCATGAGTTGACTCTGTCTTTTCGTAGATCTCCTCCAACCTTCTCATCCTAGGTTAAGGTCTTTCAGAACTGCTCCTGCTAGTGCTTGCTCCACTAGAACTGCTCATGTTGATGCTTAATCCACTAGAGTAGGGGGTAGAAGCTCCCCTAGAATCTCTGCTTGGTGGTGATGGTGGTTCAGCTCCACCATTCTCTGCTTCAGCTTCATGACCACCTTCAGCTTCCTCATTATCAAAGAACATCCCTTTGACACTTCTCTCCTTCTCATCCCAACTTCAGCTGCTACTTCTTCGAACATGACCTCCTTCTTACTCACTGGATTGTATAACTTGTAGGCTTTGCTCATTTCACTAGACTTCTCTGCTACGGCTAGTTCTCAGCAGCTACGACTAGTTCTCAACTTTACTTCAAATTCTTCCGTACTTGTACACTTCACTCACTTCTACCAGCGCTGCTGTACTTCCAACATTATAACACTCATACCTAGTTTAGCAATAATTCAAAGCAGGGACGATACACGTGGTATAAAGCAAACCAAGTAACAATAATAAAATTGATACAATGCAGTAAAGATGAAGGAGTATCTAAAGCATACATCAGAAATAAAAGAGTGAAACTAAGATTAAAGGAATACCTCAAAATCTGATTCACAGAGCCAACTAGAAATATAAAGTACAACAAGTCTGAATAATTAGAATTTAAACAATGTCTGATACAATTCCGTCAACACGTAAGTAATACATCATACTGAAAGGAAAGACAAACTAAATTGTATAAACCATCGGAAGCTTATCCTAAACAAATATCCGACCTCTATTCCCTGAAAAGAAAAATCTAAAGACGAGAACATCCTAATGGGGAGTAGAAAAAAATCTTCTTCCCAGTGACACTAAAAAGACATAAGTAAAACATGTATGAACATTTATAAGTATGAAAGTATTGAATCTAAGGATCATAATTTCTAACAAGGTAATTATACTTGCTTTTGAATAAAATAAACTGTAATAATATAAATCATCATTTTTGTAATTATCGTAATATAAGTTTTATTCATAGTTTTAAATTCTTTAAGGTATTGAAATTTCTGGGTTCTGAGTTCTTCCCTAAAGTTGAGATCATTTAATATCATTTTCTTATTAAATTTATGTTTCCTGGCTTACTGAGCACATTCTGGTGTCCCTAATGGCAACCGTATGTGTTATATCTTGATGTGTCCCTTGCGCAGAACACAGACTCACATCTAACTGTTTACAAGCGTGGAAGTGTGGGTCCTCGACCCCATGTCTGGGGCTCATATGGTCTGTTGCCCCTATGAGTATGATGGTGTGCATTCATCAATCATGACGGAAGCACCTCTCATGCCCCCTGAACTGATCATTTAATGGTTGGCACGATCCTTACATTATGTCGTCCGCATGTAGGTGTGATATTGAGTCGATTCCTACCCCACTCGAAATCAAAATTTTCGACTCAAAGTCGGCTCGAAATCGATTTCGAGTTGAGACGACTCTAAATCGACTCGATTCCGAGCTGGCATGAATCAATTTTGAGTTGGCTCGAAATTAATTATTTTTAGTAACAAATAAAACATTACAAATTTTAGTTTGGCTACTTTCACAAGAATCAAATATTTCATGATTCTGGTGAAAATACATATATTTAGGTGTACAAATGGATTAGTTAGTTTTGTTTTTGTGCAAGAAGACGAGAAAAAAAGTTTTAATCTTATATGCAAGTAAAACATAAAAATGGAAAGGTGGACCGGCGGGAAACGCCGGTAGCGAAACGTAGAATTGGAAATGAAGGATTAAAATATTAAAGCCTAGTTTGAATATCTAATAACATATTAATAAATAAGATTGAAGCATACGCCTCATACTGCTTCAGCGTCGGAAGCCTAATTTGAATATTATTAAAATTTTAGTTTGGAAAGGATTAAACTATTAAAGTCCACGCCTCCTACTGCTTCAGCGTCGAAAGCTATTAAAGCCACACACCTAGCCTCTGCCTCGTATTGGTTCAGCGCCGAAAGCCCCAAACGGCCAAACCTATCTAAAAATCTAATAAAATATTAAAAAGAGCTCATGTGGAACTAAATCGAGCAAGCTCAAATAAAAAATCAAGTGACTCGTTTGAGGCTCGAAATTGATTTCGAGCCATTTTGATTCGAGTCGTTTTGATTTGAATCATTTTATTTCGATTTCGATTGGATTAAAAATTCAGCTGTCGAGTTATGATTATTATGCTCAACCCTATCTGCATGAGGCCACTAGTTTGAGGGTTATTACACGTTTTACTCTTTTATTCAAATTCCATGTCTAGTTGCATTCATCATTTTTAGTCATTTTTGTTTTTACGATAGAACGTAATTTTCATATGATAATCTGTGTTGAATCGTAACATATTATTTGACATTTAGCATGCAATAAAATATTATGTGTAATCTGAAATCATCTACGTTCTTACAGAACCTAGGTAATGAATCTATAATAGGGGATATGTCTAGGAAAAAGGAAGGGAATTTCTAATATCAGTGTTCCGGTGTTCATAGACGCGACGCGGCGGTATGATCTTTCTAGATTACACTGAAAACCCAAAGAGTTCTTCTCCGACTAATAACGGGTGCTTCCCTTCTTCGATCCTCTCCAAGAGGAAGATTAAACATGCTTTTAAGAATCCTAGGATTTAAAATAAAATCTCAGGAAAAAATACTCACAGGAAGTAGAAGCTAATCATTAAGCGGGAAGTTCGGAAAATGGGGGATCTCACCTTGTTCCATGGATAAAGGGATAGTCTGGAAAAGCAAATCTCGAAGGAGCAGTCTTGGTTTGCTGGAGGAGAAGGGTAAACGACAGGGCAGAGGTTTATTCTTCTGCATGGAAACAACAATGTAACCCAAAAACTCCAGTTGACTGCAAACGAACAAGTGAAGAACAACGTAAATACCATGCGGTCGTGTGGATCTTTCGCGCGCTCTAGAAGACGAATGTGAGAGGTCGAGAACCCTCCAGATCATCTCCCCAAGGTGATGTGTTAGGTCCTACCACCCAGAGCGATCAGACTAGGCATTCAAAGCCTACCGCCCTAGTGGTACTGTTGGTCCAGAAGAAAACCCAAGGTTTCATATCGTCGCTAGGACAATACATGTTTATCACCAGACTATATTGCAGCTCCACTATCGCAACAAACGATTCACAGAATGCCCAACGATACTGAAGGTACTAAGACATTTTCTGAAGCATGCCGCCCAAGGCAGTAGAATCAATTGTCATAAGGTTAAATCGCATCATCCAATTTCATTATAAATAGCATGCGTTATTTAAGGCCGGATATCAAGGAGATCATTGCACCTGCTCCCACCGACCAACAGGACGAAAATGAGGGATCTTTTTGTGGGAGAAGACGCCATAAAGGATAAAATACCATCAATCCATAGCAAGAGCCTCTGTAGATCCATGTCGAAAAAGGAGGGGGTGATTTCGTGGAAGGTTATTTGCATAGCCCTCTTCCTCTCCATCTCTCTCAGTGACCAAAGCATTCAAGCCAACACTCCAATCTTTGGAGGAAGTTTTTGAGAGAGATCACCTTCACAAAGGAGAACAATAATTGTCTGCGAAGGCGAACGAGAAAGAAGAAACTCTGCCCCAAGCTATCAAGGATCGGAAGGGACACTTCATCAAAACATTTATCTTATGAAGAGTCCGACATAGGTTGTTTGCAGTGGAATCACAAGACCCTACTATGTGGATCATGTAGTCCTAATTGAATAGATAGTGGGTGAAGGGAGGCCACGGTTGGCGCAGTGGAAATAGTGACTTGGTAGGCGGGTAGTGAGAGGTGGCAGTGTAAATGGTGGGGAGATTGGAGGTATGTCGATGGGAGTGGGAAGGACATGGGGTAAAAGGGGTGGATGAAGATAATTGGATGGGTCGGGGGTTTTGATGGTAAAGTACGCTTCGACCAATCGAGCCACATTTTGTGTCAGAGAATTCGACTAGATGGTGGGTGTGGATGCAAGAATGAATATGAAGTTTCAACACTAGCATGAAAAATCCTAAGAAGTGAT
Source organism: Dactylorhiza incarnata (assembly GCA_033032865.1). Taxonomy (NCBI): domain Eukaryota; kingdom Viridiplantae; phylum Streptophyta; class Magnoliopsida; order Asparagales; family Orchidaceae; genus Dactylorhiza; species Dactylorhiza incarnata. The sequence goes on along the minus strand of JAWHQI010000474.1, from coordinate 645,843 downwards.
CGGGGGTGGGGGAGTACTGGAACATAGTTGACGAGCTCAATGAACTCATTGATGCGCTGATCCATCTTCAGCGTGTGTCGTATGATGCACAAACTTTCCACTGCATTGCACATATAATGGTGATAGTACCGACAGCTTGATGAGGGCCTGCTTGAGATCCGGCCATGTGATGGTCGCCAAACGGAGCCATCCCACACTCAGTGTAAGGTCGAACCCCCCATTCCAAGAAGCATGACCGCAACCTTTTGCATCTCAACCATGTATTAAATGTCAAAGAACTGCTCTGTTATGACAATCCACCCCCCATCAAGTCAGTGTCGTTGAAATGAGGTACTTCGAGGGAGCGGGGAGCATAGGCTTCCGTAAAAAGCCGATGTTATCTCCTCAAGGTCTTTGAGTCTCACCAAGAAGAGAAGGAAGAGAGATAAAGAGGAAGAAATCCAAGAAAATTCCTGGTTAGTCCTAGGCACCCGTTTCAGGATTAATCCAGCATACCTTACACCACATACAACGCATAGTATTTAATCCATAGGCAGGAGCACTATAGTAATTATGCAACTAAAAGCAAATTGTAAAATTAAATATGCAGAAATAAAGATAATGGACGCCGCATTAAGTTTGCATTACTCGATTATTCGGTCCGCATAAAGTGAACCCACAAAGTACCCGTTTCGGCCTTGCCATCGCGTCAGCTGACGTCCTCCTTTGTAACACTTAGGGTGTTGGACGAGTAGGGTGGTCAAATGGGTAGGAGTTGGATCAAGATGTTGTATGGAGGTCAGACAATGAGGGGAGATTGGGAGATGAGGAATAAGCTGTATGATGGAGGTAAAGAAATGGACTACTGGATTGCAGACAAAAATTGGTTGTCGAAGAGGAAATAGGTGACAGAGATGAGGAGTGTGCAAGGGTGGAAAATCAATGGAGCTTAAGGGGTGGAGAAGGTAGGAGAGGTGTAGGAAAACCTGGATCAGGGTTCACCAGGGAGGGTCGACGAGACTAGAGGGTCAGCGATGTATGGGAGGTGGCGGTAGGTCTCCACCATGGCTAGGCAGGGAGGAATGGCTAGGATGGGAGAAAGCAACGAGATATGGAGGTGGTGGAGTCATCGACTGCAGTTGGACGCGGAGGCAATGATGAATAGAGCGAAGGAGGTGGCTGAAAGCTTCGACATCGCACCGCCCCTAGGAAGAGCTGCCCGACTTCAGCACTGTGCTGAGTCTCAGAATCACACTAAGGGAAGGAAGGACCTCGTAACTCCCTTGGCCAAAACTCTTGATGCCTAATTATGAAAATTGGTGTTTAAATAGTGAAGAATTAGGTTCAATGTATCTGAAGGCTCTAATCGTCCATATGACGATCCTATGGTTGATGATAGTGTAAATCGCCTCAGATCGGGTCCTAAAGCACGACAGTAGTGACGTTGTCGATCTCCATCACATAGCACCATGGTATAGATAATATTATTGTTTATCATTAGAACAATTCAGAACATCAACATAATTTTACTACATGTACATCAGTTGGAGCAATTGTTTTGAAGTTACAAATAGTTATGAGAACCTCTGCAACTTACATTGCTTTGTAATGAAATCCCTAAGACTTTGATAAAAGAGAAAATAAAAAAATCATAAGATAAGAGTTAAAAATTATCAAGATCGGTGACAGCGCAAAAGCTGACCTGCATGTTGAAGGCGACCATCTGGGCACCATGCATCCAACCAATCATGGGATTGTAATTAGATGACCTAACACGTGTGCCCCTTGGATAAATCCTGAGCATATTCTTTTGAGTGAACCTAGAAAAAGCATCAGCATTTCTGGTGTTAGACAGAAATAGATTGGATAGTCTGTATAGTGAATGTGTAAAACCAATAAAGACCATCATCATCCCAACTACTAAGCTCAATTTTATCAATCATCACTCTTCATTCATTCCTATTGATAGGCACATGAGGTGGCAAACTTCTCCTGTGTAAGTCTGTTAGCCCAAAAGATCTAGTAATGTCTTTAGTATGTTTGCCACATGAGCCCCATAAGCATATTTTAATAATAACAAAATTCATGATGCGTTGCTTGAATTTAAATTTATGTGTTGGCTGTATCGTTGGAATGTGAAATAAAGCAATCATGAAAACTTAGAATTATATTTGTTTTTTATGTCTATACAAGTTGTAAGCAAACAAGCAAACAAACAAACAGAGATTGCATGTAATGTTAAATGCTTTTAGAAAAAACTACTTAGACCATCATCAGATGGGAGGCCTAGCATTTGCTAGCCGTAAGAGCCTTAGCCACCCCACCTTATCTTGGCCTAACTACCCATTGATTCATTCTCACCTCGCCTTATCCAGCCATTAGCTTAAGCCTTACCCTGGCTAACCAGTAGATTGAACCTTATCCTACCAGTTGTTACTTGCCAAACAATCTCCTAGTCATTACATGCCAATTCAGCTTCTAGGCTTTCTACCAAACGCTGAAAATGTTGTTCCTTACTAGCTGTTGAATTGGAAGATAAGTAGTCGATGGATTGAAATCCTGTAGCAGATGGATTGTTTCATTGTAGCTGTTGGAACCTTTTTTCTTTTCATTTGCACCGCAGCCCACAATATCTTAGGTATTGTCCTTTTTAATTCATTTCAACTCATACGAAACTAAACCGAAATGTTTTATTTTTTTTCCATCAATGGCCTACTAGTACTGCGCAGGAGGTCACCCATCCCAAATTTAATCCCACTAAAACAGGATTAACTATGGAGTGTCTAACACAACTGCACCATTTTCTCTGCAAATGCTGTCTAATACTCGAGAGTTCAAATTATTACTTATGACTTTCCCTCCAATTCCGATGTGAAATTTGGTTCATAAATTGACCTCTTTTCACCTAGAAGTTTATCATCCTAGAAGTCTATCAAGAGCTGCCTTTATCTGAGCTTCACTGCCCAAAAATACTCCTTGCCCTTATCGGATTCGAGATGTTACAGGCCCACCAACTTCTGCTTGTCTCATCCCCGAACCACATATCGCATCGCAAGAAGTCGGCTTTGATACCATTTTGTCATACCCTTACCTTGTATCCATTGGCCTTGTGGCTAGATACTACTTCAAATCAATGTTTCACACACTACTTGATATATGTAACTTCAACTACAAATACTTCAATACTTCCATTCAACATTGATATATCTTCAAAAAGCATTAACAAGAGCATTCAAAGGTAACTCAAGAGCTTCTTTCAAGTTGTTTGGTTTACAAAGAAAAACGTTTATGATTAGTATGCAGGTGTTTAATTACTTCTCCTGTTTCATTATTGTAACTTGTCTTTAACTTCTAACATGTAAAATATCTCATCGTAGCAAGAGATAGAGCCATCTTTCTCTAAATAAAGATTGTGTAAATCAATTTCTCCACCAGTTAATGATGATTTTTACTGATTCATATTCTCCTAAATTCGTCCTATGCAATATGCTAAAAAGTTGCATCCACGCGCTATTGGACTTCTAAAATTCTGAAGTTAGGGCCGAATGCATATATTAAAGTCTTCTTCACTCAATGAATATCACTTATTTTTAATATTGAAGATCTGCTCTGATATAATGACAATTCTAAGAAACATGTATTTTCTTACCAACCCTCTTGTAAGTGGCATTTATTGCAGTTAGCAAGACTTTTCTACTGGAGCTCCTATGTTTCTTCGACATCCTCTTATTCATACATGCTCCACCGAACATAAAATTATACAGAAGATCTGCAGCACATAAATTTCTTGTTTATTGGTTTGTTCTTTGCATAGGATGGTGATTCAAACCTCGCGTTGAGTTGTCACATTGAGGCTATTCTACTCGAGGAGTTCCATGTTGCAAACACTCCATAAAGAAGATGCTGCAGTACGTGTCAGAAGATCAGGGCATCACCATCTAACCCGCTTCAAAATGTGTTCATCCTGTTTATATTCATAATATGAATATTACAATAATATCATGTATAAGTCATGTTTTGTCTTGCTATGTCATGTTTATGATATGCTTTATTCTATATCTAAAGATACCCAAAAATAGAGGATTAGATGGAAATTATGACTTAATTATTGATGATACAATTGAAGAAGCTTGCAAACCACTTCTCCTCTACTTTGATCGGTCGCCTCTCTACTCCCACTCTTGGAATTCGAATCTTCCCTTCAGAATCCTCTATCCAAACTCGCTTCCGCTTACAAGGAAAATTCTCCATTGCATGGAATGGTCCCATAGAACTTGGAGGGCGGTGTCAAGGTGGCAAAAGATAAGGGAGTGAATGTGGGCTTACTGAGAAGAACCCTAACCTCATTCAGTCATCACAGACCGGAAGATAAACTCTATCAACGAAGAAACATAGTGGCATGTGAATGGAAGCAAGCAAGAAATTATAGAAATATACTGTCATTCAAAAAATTGTAGAAATATTAACCTCATTAGCTAAGAAGGCAAATTTATGAAAAATTGCAATCATCTTAGGGACCAATCTAGAACTATGAATGAGAGTATTTTAGTCAAAATATATTGCCATTCAAAAAATTGTGTCATCTAAGGATCAAGCAGAAAATTAAGGAAATATTAATGTCATTAGCAAAAAAAGACCTTAGTAAAGACAAGCAATTCATCTGAAGAATCAATTCCTAAATTAGAGAACCACTCGGGACCAAAAGATAGGGTTGTCTAAAATATCTGAGGATACATGTTGGCTGATTCATGGGAAGCCAGACTGGGCCTCCAAACCTCCTCCACCTCGGTCGGCACACCTGGCTGACTCTACTTCTGTACCTCCGGATTGAGAACTGTTGAAATATCTGAGGATGAGTACCGGCGCCTGCAGGCTCTCCAGATTGACTCACCACCTCATAGTGCGGCTGTGGCTCAAACCATTCAGCCTATTTGTACCTCCCAGAGGCCGGTCCAGTGGCTGGCTGATTCTGGTGCTTCTGATCACCTGACTAGTTCCTCAAGTATCTTACACTCATATAAACCTCATAGCGGAGCTTCAATTACTGTGGCTGATGGCTCCACGGTCCTATTGTTGGGTTTGGTAGCTGCAATGTGAAACCTGACATGACACTCTCCTCAGTGGCGCATGTCCCTCAGTCTGCTTACAATTTATTGTCTATTAGTAAGCTTACAAATAATTTGAATTGTATTGCTATATTCACCTCTTCTGGTTGCACTTTTCAGGAACAGTCGACGAGCCGTATTATTGGCAGAGGGAAGCTGCGTGGTGGCGCCTATGTCCTGGACGAATTTTCCCACCTTGCCTGTACCGCGGCCTCCACCAAATTCCTGGATCTTCATTATCGTCATGGTCATCCATCTATGCAGGTCATGCGTCGTTTGTATCCGGAGCTTGGGAAAGTTTCCACTCTTAGTTGTGAGTCTTGTCTGTTTGCTAAACTCCATAGAGTTAGTTATAGTCCTCTTCTTGATACTCGTGCTTCTGCACCTTTTGATTTACTTCATTCAGATGTTTGGGGACCGTGTCCTGTTCCTACGTTGTTAGGGCACAAGTATTATGTCACTTTCATTGATGATTTTTCTCGTATGACTTGGGTCTATTTAATGAAAAATCGTTCTGAGCTACCTTCTATTTTTCAAAACTTATGGAATGAAATATTTACTCAATTTTCTGTACGTGTTAAGTGTCTTCGTACTGATAATGGCCGATAATACCTATCTCAGTCTATGTCTACCTTTCTTTCTGACAAAGACATAATCAACCAAACCAGTTGCCCGGATACCCCTCAACAAAATGGTGTTGCCGAACGCAAAAATCGGCATCTCCTTGAAGTCACCCGGGCAATCCTCCACCACAAACACGTACCCAAACACTTCTGGGGGGATGTCGTACTTACTGCGGCACACCTTATTAATCATCTTCCCACTCACATCCTTCAGGGGGAGACACCCTACCACACTCTCTATCCTGACCATCACGGTCCCCTCCTCCCTTTGAAGGTATTTGGGTGTGTCTGCTATGTTCGTGATGCTCGTCCCTCTGTCTCCAAACTTGATCCTCGTGCCTTAAAATGTATCTTCCTCGGCTACTCTCGGACCACTAAAGGATATCGATGTTACTCTCCTGATGTCCACCGATACATCCTTTCTTCGTATGTCGTCTTCCGGGAGTCCGACCCTTATCCCTCTCCTGGATCCTCTCATCTTGATCCCTCTCTTGATGCTCTATTGGTCCCTAGGCATGAACCTACTATCATTTCACCGGCTGATCTGTTGTCCCCCCTGTGGGGGCAAGTTTACTCCCGTCGCTCTTCTGATAGTACAGTGGTGCCACCACCTCAACCTACCTCTGTTACTGATGATGCGACGACTGTTCCTCCGGAAGAACCTGTTATTGTACCTACTACTATTCAGCCATCTAGCCCAGAGGTTCCTATTGCAGTCCGGAAAGGAGTTCGGACTTGTCGGGAGCAACCACTCTATGTTCACTCTTACCAGGGCTTGTCTGCTTCTCATAGAGCGCTGAACTCGACTCTTGATCGATATCATCTACCATCGATCGTGGCGGAGGCCAAAACTCATCCTGGCTGGGCGGCAGCCATGCATGACGAATTGACTGCTCTCCAACAAAACCATACATGGGACATGGTTCCCTTACCTCCCGGCAAGAAAGCAATTGGATGCAAATGGATATATTCTGTCAAAGTGAATGCAGATGGTTATCTGGACCGCGTAAAAGCCCGTCTGGTTGCCAAAGGTTATGCTCAGACTTATGGCGTGGATTATGATGAAACATTCGCTCCAGTTGCGAAGATGTCCTCACTTCGAATACTCCTTTCACTTGCTGCCTTCCGCCAGTGGGCCTTACACCAGTTGGACATTAAGAATGTTTTTCTCCACGGGCTCCTGGATGAGGAAGTTTATATGGAACCTCCTGGGTTCGTTGCTAAGGGGGAGAGTAACAAGGTGTGCCGCCTCCTAGCGTCCTTATATGGATTGAAACAATCCCCTCGGGCTTGGTTTGCTCGGTTCCGAGCTGTTGTTACCCAGTTCGGGCTTACCAAGAGTACTAAAGACTCGTCTCTCTTTTATCAAAACTCCTCGGCTGGTACTATTCTGCTACTGGTATATGTTGATGATATTGTTATCACAGGCAGCAACTCAACAGGAATATCAAATCTCAAAGCATTCTTACACTCTAATTTCCAAACAAAAGATCTGGGCTCATTGCGGTATTTCCTTGGGATTGAGGTGATTCATGATGATCACTCTCTCTTTATTTGCCAACGAAAATATGCTCTTGATCTTCTATCTGACCTTGGGATGGCTAACTGTGGCCATATGGATTCTCCGCTGGAACCAGGGGAAAAGAGTCTTCATGCCGAAAGCAAACCTTTTGAATCACCAGAAAAGTACCGTATAATTGTTGGAAAATTAAACTACCTCACCATGACTCGCCCAGACATTGCTTGTGTGGTTGGTAAGGTCAGTCAGTTCATAGCGGCTCCAACTATGTCTCAGTGGGAGCCCGTTCTCCAGATTATCAGATACGTGAAGAAGGATCCTGGTTTGGGAATATCATACAAGAGTCGAGGCCATTCCGATCTAGAGGCATACAGTGACTCTGACTGGGCAAGATGCTTAGCCACCCGAAAATCAACCACGGGATTCACTGTCTTTATGGGCGGCAATCTTATCTCCTGGAAGAGCAAGAAACAAACCACGGTTGTCAGATCTAGTGCTGAGGCAGAATATCGGGCTATGTCTCACACTGTTGCTGAGATCATGTGGGTGAGGCAGATTCTCAGTGAAATTGGGTATCCCGTTCAAGATCCCACTCCTCTATGGTGTGACAATCAAGCTGCAATCCAGATAGCCACGAATCCCGTGTTTCATAAAAGCACAAAGCACATAGAGGTCGACTGTCACTTTGTTAGAGAAAAGTATGAAGAAGGTCTTGTTTCGCTAAAGCATGTGAAGACCGGAGATCAAGTTGCAGACATTCTTACGAAAGGGGTTACGTGGACTCGAATGAACTATATATGTAACAAGTTGGGTCTGTGAAGTTCCCATGATCCAACTTGAGGGGGAGTGTTATGAGACATATTGTTATTGGACATATTAGTCTCACACCTTGTACCACCACATCATATTCCTCCATGCTTAGTATAAATAAAGGGTGAGACATCTATGTGAGGCACTCAGTTTTTCTCTCAAATCCCATAACAGTTATAAACTTGCGGTTAAATGCGGTTATCTAAAGCTTGCTTGCAAGAAATAACTTACTATCTTCAATCGACATGTTAGCGACTTCAGCAAGTAATGGAATATAGTGTTGAAAATCTAACCGCTAATCAGCTAGATATCATACAATCTCATCCTCAATATCTGATAACTCCTTTGGAGATTTGAACACAGAATTGTTGCGGTCTCCTAGTCGCACGGTCGGACCACCGAAGTCTCCTTTAAAAATCAAGAACCGTTCGGTCCAGTTGGGAACTTTGTTAGGCATATGAACCACTTTCATACTAGTGCAGCCAAAATAAAGAAGACCTTTAAATTCTTATTTCTGCTTTCCTTCTTTTAGTGCCCGCACGATAAAGACACTCCGAAAGATGTCCATGGTAAAGAGAACTCGCTCAGACCGCATATACTTTCAACTTCTAAGGAAATGGAATTGAAAGCATGCAAGGGTTCTTCGGCAAGAGCTAAACCGCTCGGAGTCGATCTGTTTGAGCTGCTGTTTTTGCAACCGCTCTCCTCTCTTTCGTCCTTGCTTCAGATCAGCATTACTTGTTGGGAAAAGATCATCCAGAAGGATGATTCCGATCTCTGGTCGCTTACCGGACGCCAAGGGCTTAAAAACCTTGGACAGAAAGGTGCGGTCTCGCATGGGCCTTACCAGACCGAATGGCTTCCAAGGCCTCCACCCGGGCCGCCGCTGCTTTCTCTATCTTGGCCTTCTTGACCGCAGGCATGTCTGACGCCATCACCGGTCAAACTGGCCTTCTCCAATTCCAGCTGCAGTCGCGCCTCCTTGCGCTTCTTTTCTTTCTCCTCCTCCGGGATTTCTTTGTCCTTGGCATCAGCCTCAGCCTTCGTCCTCTCGTCATCAGAAGTATCAGGAACCTGCAAGTTAACCGCAGAATTACTCTCATCTTCCTCAGGAAAAATATCATCCAAGTACGCGGTTAAGTCGCGGTCAACCTCCTTGACCAGAGAAGAATCAACCAAGGGTGATGAACCCCGAGCAGAGTTTTTCTCTTCTTCATCAGCAGGAGATTCAGCCGGAGACCGCGGCATCTCCCCCTCTTCGCCAATAACGGTATCAGGGGTGACCGCATCGATCTCAGCGGTTAACTCCTCCTTCTCACTCTTCTCCTTCTTCGTCTTCTTCTTCTTTTCCTTTTCATTCTTTCCTTTTATATCCTTATCTTTCTTTGCTGACAAGGAAGCTAGCCGCTTCAGCTTTTTGAACGCTTCTGCAGATTCTTGGTCCTTACTGATTTGCTGCCTAAGTCGGTCAGCAGCAGTCGACATTTTTTTCATGCCCAGTGCAACATCGTCCAAGCATACATTTTCGTGGGCAGGTATGTTTTCTTGCTGACCACCACCTGACTGAGTTGTAGTAGTCATCAGTGCAGACAAATCGGGAGACTGCCCAAGATCGATCAGGGTTTGGGCAGGGCCAAAGGTTATCTCAGTATCGTCCAGTTGCAGAGCAATCTTTTCTGAAGGAGGATTGTCAATATTTACATCAGGCGACGGGTCCGGCTTGACTGTGTCGGTATCTTCGGCAAGGTCAATTATCTTGTTAACTTGAAGGGAACTCTCTCTGACCTCTGTCAAACTCTTTCCCGCAGCAGGCTTCTTTGCGGTCACGGTAGCTTTTACTTCCTTGGAGCTCTCTCCAACTCGCGGGTTCTCAGTGGTAACCGCGCGGCTATCTTTCTTGGCAACAGTCTTCTTCAAGGGAGAAGATCGCGTCTTTATTCCATCAAGTTTCCTCAAGACGTTCATGGTGGTCTTTGTCGCCGCGATCTCAATTGTTTTAACCGCAAAGGGAGAGAAATTCGCCGTTTCGGAAGAATGTTTTGGAATTCCAAGCCTTCACAGACGTATTTATAGAATTCTCAGCATTAAAGGTATGTCGCGGTCTCTGCGGTTAAAGCGAACATTTCCGAAGTTTCCAAGAACTTGAAAATGTGTGGGGATCATGTTTACCTGGGATTTCGCGACCAGTAATTAGCCATTTCTAGTCGGTCCGCGCAGTTAACATTTTGGTGACCGCCCAGACCGCCCAACATTCTCCAACATCTCTCTAAAGGAAGGACAGAGATCGCGCACCAAGCTGACCGTCGGATCGCCCGGTCAGGTGTCTGTTTTCTTTTTCTTGCTATTTGTACCTCTTGTAACCTCTAATCCCTGCCCCGTTCTCCTGTACCCCAGGCAGCCCGTAATTTGAGTCTGCCATTTGGGCAGGCACCTGCAACTATAAATAGGGGTGAACAGTACCCATAAGGGACGCTGATTCGAATCCTCAAGCTCTCCACCTGTGGAAGCGATCTCGAATCTAGTGCCTTCCCGGTCACTTGATTGCTGATTAACTTTTCTCTCTTGTAACCGCATATTTTCAATCTATAAATTGCCCGCCGCAAGTGGTATTTTTCGCGGCAAGTAAGTCTGGTCTCGCCACCCTGCGGCCCACTTTTTCTACGATTCTTCAGCCGACAAGTAACCGACAACTCATAGTCCTCCATCGGTGTCCCTTAGCGTGAAGTTGTGGAGGTACAATTCTTGTACCAACACTTAAGTGCTCGAGTTCTTTTCCAACCACTTCATCTTCTCTAGGTTATGTTAGTATTTGGTGTTATTGTATTTTTATTTTCGTATTCTCCTTTTACTCTTGTACCAAACCACTAATATATACGAGGGAATGTTACTTTTGTTTAATGTATTATCGAATTAACCTAATTTCAATATGGTGTCAGAGCCTTAATTCCTTCTCACGCGTGCCGCTGGATCCCGACCCCGTCTCCTGCTCGCTACTCCCATAAATCTGTACTCTCCGCTGATTAACTGGCGCTTCTTCCCTTTCAATCGGCGCCCACTCCTATCTCTTCCCATGAGAAACTCATGAGCCTCGCCTAGGCCCAGTGCCGATTAGCACTTCCGAGCGTTGGAACTCACGATGGAGGTTTGACTCCCTCTCTGGCATCTGATCCCTTCCATTCTTGAAGAGTTGATGCTTCCTCCTCTTTCCCATCACCTATTGTGACTTTGCTTGGTTCCGTTGGCTAGATCGTGAGTCATGTTGGATCTTGATTTATTAACTTTCTATGAGCAAGCTCTAATTTCCGACTCTCTAACTTTTTTTTATCCCTTGATTTTCATTCTTGGATCACCATGTCGAGAGTGTTGAACCTCTGATTACCTCATCCAAAGTAGGTGTCTTCTCCCATGACTTTCGTGGGTCTATTCGGGCAAGTCATGATCATAATACTCCTCAAATTACCATTATACAATTGGATGGTTCTAACTACCTTCCATGGGCTCACTCCATCACCCTTGCCCTGAAAAGTCAGTGGATGGTTGGATATGTCAGTGGCTCCGCCATGGAGCCCGCTCCGACTTCACCGAATTGGATGCAATGGGATTCTGAAAAACTCCTTGGTTATGTCATGACTTACCAACTCTATGCAGGAATTCATTGTCAGCAACTATTTGTTCTTGGATACTGCGACACATTTGGAAAAGAGCTTAGAACACCTATTCTTGTAGCGGGAATACCACTCAAATCTTCCAACTACGACGGAGGATATTCCTTCTACGATAGGGTGACCGCCCTCCTTCTGTCTGCTACTTAGAGTTTACTTAACAATACCATGAATACGATCACTTTGATTCGCTCACTCTTGTCCACTGAGGACGAAGTGTTGGTTCGAGCTCGGGAAGAACGCAATCGGATCTTTGAATTTCTACATGGATTGCATCGAGATTTTGATCAGATCAGTGTTCAGATTCTCGGGGTCTCTCCCAGAAGTTTACAGTTTTATGCAACAGAAATTTGATCGGCGACAGACCCAGTTCCCTAACTCCATTTCAGAAGGATTTGCCCTTGCTGCTCAATACAACTCTAAAAATCGTCTTGCCCGCCACACTAGGTCAAAGTCTACAAACAAGGACCACCTTAGGTTTTGCTCCTCGAGGTGACCTTGGTTATGGCCGTTCTCAAGGCCGTCCACCTCCTTCTAGGTTTGCTCATCTCTTTGATGTCACAGAGGAGATTATGCCCAGCATTGGCCCTAATACTACCGGTCTTCCGGCTGCCTTTTCTGCAGAAGAGATATAGGACTTCTGAATGATGCATGACATTTCTACTGAGTTGTCTACTTTATTGTCATCTTCTTAGGCTCACGAAGGAATAGCAAGTGCTCATTCTGCATCCACTCGCTCTTCTACCCAATGGATCATCGACTCTGGAGCCACTGACCACATGACTGGATCTGCCACAGGTTTTGTGTCCTACCTACCTTTGTCTGGTAGAGCCAAAGTGAGCATTGTGGATGGATCGTTTTCTTCTATTGCAAAAAAAAGATTCATACCTTGTTCATCACTCTCGCTTATATTCTTTATGTTCAAGTTTACTCGTACCTTTCTCTCTATTAATCACTTAACCAACATTATGAATTTCCTTGTGACTTTTTTCGACTTCATGTGTCTTTCAGGACCTAAATACGAGGGCGTTGATTGGCTTTGGTAGACTGTCTGATGGCCTCTACGTGTTAGACTCTTCCAGTTCTGCTTCACCTCCACAAGCTCTTCATGCGGGTCAGTCATGTGTTTTGGATTCCTAGCATTGTCGCCTAGGACATCCTTTTATCTTTATTATAAACCCTATTTTTCCTACTATGTCAACTTTGTTATTTGAAACCTTTAAATGTGGTGTGTGAACTTAGTAAACATCGGCGTACTTCGTTTAATCATGTTGCTCCGCCTGGTGCTATTCTTTTGGTATTATTTACATTGATGTTTTGGGTTCTTGCCTCGTTGCCTTTATTTCTAGCTATTTTTGGTTTGTTACTTTAATAGACTATTTTCCTGTACTATTTGGGTTTATTTGATAAAAAATATAAATGAAATGTTTCCACCTTTTCAATGTTTCCAAAAAATAATAGTCACTCAATTTAACATTACAATTAAAATCTTATGTAGTGACAATTGTTGTGAGTACATTGGCTCTCAATAAGAGAGGTACCTCAGCGACCTTGGCATTATCCACCAAAACTCTTATGTCCACACTCCCGGGTGACCGAGCACAAGAATCGTCATCCACTTGAAGTGGCACGTTGTCTCTTGCTTAAGATGCACCTTCCTAAATATTATTGGAGGGATGTTATTCACACTGCTGGTTACCTCATGAATTGTATGTCTACCTTGGCAATTTAGAGTTTTGTTTTGAGTGTTTTCATAATTAGTTATTTTGTTTGGACTTTTTTTTGACAATTTTCCTGTCTGTTGAAGTTGTATTTATTGGACTTTTGATGGAATTAAAGCATAAGAAAATTAAACTTAACCTAACAATATACTAACAGCTCTAATGGGGATCATAATTCACGGACGGACCGACCCGTATTGGAGCATGTTTCAGTTTACAACCATAGGAGGGGTTAGGGTCGTTTTATGGATGATCCGAGCCCTTCGTCACGTTCAGAACGTCGAATGGATATTTTTTGTGTTTGCTCTATTTCTTCGTACATTATTTACGTATGTTTTGGCTTGTATCGTGACGGCCAATCACAGTTATCCGTTGTGTATGTCTAGCCTATAAATATATTTAGTAGAGTTTTTTTTGTGCGGGGGGGTGGAGCCTTGGCGCATAGGTTAAGGTGTTGCCGTGTGACCTTGAGGTCACGGGTTCGAGTCCTGGAAGCAGCCTCTTGCAAATATGCAGGGTAAGGTTTGCCTACATTCCACCCTTGTGGTGGGACCCTTCCCTGGACCCTTGCTACACGGGGATGCTTTGTGCACCGGGCTGCCCATTGTGTGTGTGTGGGAGGGGGGGTGGAGGGGGGGGGGGGGGGGGGGGGCATTGCTGAATTGAGAGTGATTTCAGGTTTTGTAATCATTTCATGGTGCTAATCCGTGAAGTGCTAGGTATCGAAGACTAGTATTTATTGTCCTTTCATTTGGCCGAAACCCCCCTCTACATCCAACCATTTGCCCGATATTAACTCCCACGCAACCCCACGATTCTCCAGTAACTGTCAAAAGAACCGCAGAAACTGCTGGAACTGCTCGGTTCCACGGAGGACTTGCCATCTATCGTTCCTAAATAGGAAAGGAAGGCTTCTCCCTCACATCTAAAGCATTTCCTCCCTTTTACGACTCCGCATAGTCGGCAATTTCCACATTTTGGCTCGAGCATTCGCAAACATCGTTCTCCTGGAAGGAAAATAACTCCAGCAGCGAAGGTTTTGAATGTTATCCATCTTGTCGGCCGCATACATCCCCTCGACCGCCCCTCCACCATTTTACAGCAGCTACATCCATCGTGCAAGCCCTGTCTAGCAATCAGCAACCTCCAGAGATCTACAACCCCCGATCTGCTCCTGTTTCAGGCCGACCAGAGCAACACCCGTCCACTCCCAACATCACAGGCTTTCGAATTTCTGTCTCCCAGTCGCTATTTCAGGCTCTAATTGCCCTGCCACAACTCCCAGACATTGCTCAGAAGGTTCTTCGTATGCCTGCAAGCCTCCTCCTTCAATTCCAACTTTTGGAAAGTCCAAACCTGCAGCGAAATGGCATCCAATTTGACGCAGGACGAATCTATAGGCGGCGGATAAACCGTGACCTAACCCTACATGTTATGCAAATCCGACGGTTAAGCCACTGTTAGATAATAAATTTAAAACATCCCACGCAAAATAAATTCACAGCAAGACAGAATATTTTATTAGGACAAAAACAAGTTTAGGCTTTCCTCCACGTGGAGGGCGAAAACTAGAGCGTTCAGCGAATAAAATCCTGCAAATCACAGTAATGAACTAAAAGCAAATAACTATCATGCAAGATATCCAAACGAGTATAAGATCCAATCCAGCATAAATATGCTGAAAATAATAATCCAGTACAACGAAGACTCACCAAAGTAGTGGGCTGACCGAAGCACTGAAGATTTCGGAACCGGATGCTTGGGACGGCGATCGAATGTGGAACCGGCGGCGTGGAAATGATGGTGGTGGCTGTCCTCGGCGGTGGGATATGAAAACGAGCTGGAAATGGATGGATCTGGCCACGTGGGTAGAGATCCGGACGGGGGTGGATAGATTCGATGATTTGATAACGGACCCGGCGTATGGGGGTGATGTATGATATGCGGGTGGAAATTACAGATCGGGGGTGGAAAACCCTAGATCTGGACTGATCTAGTATTTTAGGACGGAGAGAAAGTGGATCCACGTGGAGAGGGTGGAAGGGGAATCGGTGGGGCTGCTGGAAGAGAATTAGGGGGGGGGGGGGGGGGGGGGGACTGGCGGGTTTGCAAGTGGGCTGGGAGGGGGGCTGGTGAAGGCAGGCGGCAGGGAGGGGCTGCTGGAAGGCCGGCTGGCAGGGGAGAGTGGCCGATGGGCGGCGGTTTGGAGGGGCTACTGCAGGCGGCGGTTTGGAGGTTGCTGGAAAGAAGGATTGGCGGCAGTTTGGGGGGGGGGATGTGGATGGCCGGAGGGTTGATTAGGGGGGTAAACTATAGGTTAAGAATAGTTAATTTCATTTTTAAACAGTAACTATAAGATAATTCGAGGGTGCTGGACAGCAACATGAGGATGTGTCTGGGAGGAATTGGATGGTTGTAGGAGGGGGAAAAAGAGGCTTAGGATTAGGGGAAGGCTTGGGGAGGAAGATACCAACCTAGGAGTCATCACCTAGGGTTCCACGGAGTCGGCACCGTGGAGGGATCGCCGGATTTCGGGATTTCTCTTCTCCAAAATCTGCAATGCCAATAATCAGCCCCCTGCCTATCTATTTATAATAAAAGGAGGGTTAGGGCATCCCCCGTCAACGGCTATGATTGGTCGGAGATGAGGCTACCCAAATACATCAAAATACATGCAAACATAGTAAAATAATATATCAAATCGATTCGCAACGCGCATCCGGACACATTTGTGGGGTCCGATCGTCGATCCGGGCACGCCATATATGGTAAGTCGTCAAATCAGCCCCGAGTGGGCCCAAAACTCGTCCTCGTGCTTGCTCCGCATCACAATTGCTGTCCAAACCAGAAATCTGCAGTAAACTCATCATTTGGGTTTCAATTATTTGTATAAGTTCTAAAATTGCAAGTTTATTTTCCTTTTGTGTTGAATGTTTGTTGGAAACGATGTGATTTAGGAATATTAATTTGTAAAGATTTGCTCAACTACTCGAACCTACTTCAAGGATTTACTCATTGAGTATTTAAATACCGCACTCTCATTTTAATTGTAACTTGATCTTGTTTGTCTAACTTAAGTCTAATCTTGATTGTGCGTGTTGGATCATTCCTTTTATAATTCCATAATTATTACAAGGGAATGTTGGACTATTGCATGAGCATCACATTCATCTAGGTCTTCCTACACCACTACACGCGCATTCATTAATTAGAATTCCCTTAGTGCATATTTACACTACACCTTCACTTTATCCTATGTCAGATTTGGTATCATAGCTTCAGGTTAGAGTCATTTGCATGTTTCGTAGTTGTAAGGTGTTTAGGTATACCATGACAAGATCTCTTCCCTTAGATACCCAAGCTTACTACTAGTTCAAACACCGATATGTCTAAATTCCAAAAAAAATTGGCTAATTGTTTCAATCAAATGGACACGATTTGATGACCTTATGGAACAATTTGGAGTTCTCACTACGAGAGTGGGTGACCTAGATCCCCTTAGGAACCATTGTTCTCGAGAAACCATTAGGTCGCAAATTATTCATCGTGAGGGACATCATGACATAGAGGGACATACTGACCATATGTTCATAAATCCTATTGCTCAGGCTCCTCCTTCACCCTTCCAAGGGGCTTTGAACCAGCTTATGAACATTGCAGGGATCCCACTGTTGGTTGGCACCATGCTCCTCAAGAAGAACAACCTTAACCCCGGTATCACTTTCATAAAGATCGTGTTGTTCCACACGCACGGTTTGACCATGATAGAGCTGATAATTATATGGATTATCATGAGCTCCGGAGAGGTCATATTGGAGAGGATGATATCACTCGCCGCATTTGTATTGATGTCTCATCCTATGATGGTCAGTTGGATCCGAAGGCCTTTAGTGATTGGCTATTTGACATGGACAATTATTTTGATTTGTGTGAGATGACTGATTGAAGACGAGTTCGGTTTGCTAAGATGAAACTACATAAGCAAACCAAGATTTATTGGACGAGTCTTAAGCGCTCTTTAGACAGAGGGTTATTATCCTATCACTCGATGGGACGACATGAAGCAAAAACTCAAAGAATAATATCTACATGCTTCATATTGAAATAAGTTTCTAGATCAGCTCCGAGTTTTACGGTAAGGGACCCTTTCTGTAGCAGAATACGTGACTCGCTTTGACGAACTTATCGTTATGAGTGATATCACGGAGGAGCATATAGTCACAGCCTCCCGATTTCAAGCCGGATTAAGCGCTGACATTCGTAGGGAGATTATTCGCCACCACCTAGAGTCGGTCGAGCAGATTTTCCATCTTGTCTTAGAATATGAGCAATATCTACGTACATCTGGTCCAAGGCGACCTAACCCAGAGTCCTACATCTACGCCTAGGAGGCCTCCTCAGCAAGGACCCAATCCATCCATGCATACTTGTGCTCCTGTTGACACAAAAGGCAAATCCACTGCCACTAGGCCCCCAAATCTTGGAGGAATCCAGTGCTATCGATGTTAGGGTAAAGGCCATATAGCGTCACAGTACCCCACACGGAATAGACTTATTGAAGAGGACCCCGACCATAGTTTCGAGCCAGTGGAGCCACCTGAGGAAGATATTGTTGTAGTTATATAAGAGGGTTGGGAGGATGAGACAGATCGTGCACTAGAGATGGGCGTTATACGCCGTTTACTACATACTCCACACATTGATTAGGATTAAAGACGCATCACCAATTTTTATACTTATTTCCCTAATGCGGGTGTCGGGTGATGTCTGCAAGCTCGTCATAGATAGTGGGAGTTGTGTAAATATAGTTGCCCATAAGGGGCTAGAGCGTATGAGAGTGAAACTAGAACCCCACTCGCACTGTTACTGAGTTATTTAGGTGGATAAGACTGCTATTTAGGTCACTCTGCGATGCCTCATGCCTATTACCCTCGCCTCGTTTGAGGATTGTGTTTGGTGTGATTTCATCCCCATGGACATCTCGCGCGTACTTTTGGGTAGGTCTTGGCTTTATGATCGAGATGTCACATGTTACGGTAGAACGAACACGTGTCTATTTTATGATAAGGGACGCAAGATCACCCTATCTCCAACTCAACATAAGGAGCCTTCCACGGTAGAGTTGACTCTTTCGTCGGTAAAGGCTCCACAAAGCCTTTAAATATCATGAAGGGTGATTGTCTAAGAGAGAGTAGTGAGTCGGGCATCATATTTGTAGTGGCCTCCACACGGGCATCTGAGATCCCTACTGAAACTTTAGAGGTCCATCCGGATGCTCGACACATTATAGATAAGTTCTTTGATATTACACCAGATGAAATGCCTCCCCTGGGAGACATTCAGCATGTCATTGGCATAGTACCCAGGGCGTCCCTGCCTAATTTACCCCATTACCGTATGAACCCTATCGAACATGCTGAGTTGAAGCAGCAAGTCAATGAACTCCTCCAGAAAAATTTCATATGTGAGAGCTTGAGTCCCTGTGTCGTCCCATCCCTTCTTACTCCTAAGAAGGACGAGATATGGTATATGAGCATTGGCAGTCGCGTCATCAATAAAATTACCGTGAAGTGCCATTTTTTCATACCTCGACTAGATGATCTATTGGACACCATGGTTGGTGCCCAAGTCTTCACTAAAATTGATTTATGTAGCGGGTACCACCAGATTAGAGTACGTGAGGGAGACGAGTGGAAAACAGTTTTCAAAACAAAAGATGGTTTGTATGAATGGCTAGTAATGTCATTCGGATTATCGAATGCTCTGAGCACTTCTATGATGGTTATGGCCCAAGTCATGCGGCCCTATATAGACAATTTCTTTGTGGTTTATTTTGATGATACTCTCAACTACAGTCAGTCGCATGTTGATCATCTTCTTCATATTAGAATTGTATGTGAAGTCCTTTGAAAGGAGCACTTGTATACGAATATAAATAAGTGCACTTTTTATCCACGTTTGAACATTTCCTTGGATGCATTGTATCTACTGCATGCATTTATGTAGACCCTCAAAGTTAAATCTATCTGTGAATGGCTGATTCCCACGAGCATACATGAGGCACGTAGCTTTCACAGATTTTCAACCTTCTATCGATGGTTTTTTAGCGGTTTCAGTTATATTATATCACCCTTCACGAGTTGCTTACGTAAGGGCGATCTTGTATGGACCAAAGCCGCCACTAGAGCGTTCGATAAGATTAAAGATAAGCTATCCTCAGCCCAAGTTCTTCGATTGCGTGACTTCGGTAAAGATTTTGAGGTGGTCTGTAACGTGTCAGGCGTAGGCAATGCCGGTGTATTAAGTCAAAAAGGGCACCCCGTCGACTACTTTATTGAGAAGTTAAATGAGGCCACATAAATATTCTAATTATGATAAGGAGTTTTATGCGATCATTCAAGCCTTACGACATTATCTATCTCTTATCTAAAGAGTTTGTATTGTACTCCGACTATCATGTCTTGTGATATCTTGACTCCAGAAAAAATTAGGCCACCGTCATGTCAAATGGGTGTAGCACATGCAAGAGTTCCATTATGTTCTCAAACACAAGCCTGGTGTTGAAAACTAACCGGTTGATGCACACAGTAGGACTGTCAGCCTACTACACATGATAAGTACCCAAGTGGAGGGTTTTAAGTGTCTCATTCCTGACGATCCTACATGCCCAGATTTTAGTGAAACGTATAGCTCTCTATCTAGAGATCCGCAGAAGATTGTTGACGGATTTCTTTTGGTGGATGGGTACTTATTTTATAGGTCGTGATTGTGCATTCTATGTACTTCCTTACGTGATTATTTGATATGGGAGATGCACGTTGGGGTGTCATGAGCTATTTTGGGAGATATAAGACGATTATCCTTGTAGAGGATCATTTCTGCTGGTCTAGCCTAAAGAAAGGCGTTGCCTGTGTTGTCCTTCATTGTCGCATCTGCAGACAGCTAAAGGCGCACGACAGAACACTAGTCTATATACTCCTCTACCCATTCCTCATGTACCTTGGGTGGATATCAATATGGATTTCATGCTTGGACCATGAACATTAAGGAAGCATGATTCCATATTTGTTGTAATAGATCATTTTTTGAAGATGACTCATTTTATCCCTTGCATTAGGGCTGTCGATGCATCCCGCATTGCAGCCTTATTAGTTATTTATCAAGGATGTTTTTCAACTACACGGGCTACCTAAGACAATCATATCTAACCGTAGTGTCCATTTCGTGAGTTATTTTTGGAAGACGCTAACGCGTATGACTGTCACAACAATTCAGTTCTCCACCGCCTACCACCCACAGATGGATGGACAAACTGAAGTAGTCAACCAAAGTATAGAAAACCTCTTGTTTAGTGGGTGAACATCCATCTAGTTGAGATTCTACACTGTATATAGTGGGGTTCGCATATAACAATTTTGTCAATAGGTCTACGAATTTTAGTCCATTTCCTATAGTATCAGGATGTAAGACTCGGAAGCCAATTGACTTTCTGTCACTCCCATTTACACCTCGACTTAATGAGTCCGCCTAGTCATTTCCACAACATTTGCATAAACTGGATGAAATGATCAGACGTAAAATTGCAATAAGTAATGATAATTATAAGGTTTACACTGACATTTCACAGGAGAGCAGAACTTTAGGGAAGGTGAGCAAGTGATGGTAAGAATTAGAGTCGAGAGGTTCCCACATGGAACTACGAAAAAAAATTAAATGTAGGTGAATGGGTCGATAGATAGTAGTACGAAAGATTGGGTCGAATGTTTATGAATTAAATATTCCTAAGAGTATGGAATCCACCATGTATTCAACATTGAGGATTTGACTCCATATTATGAACCTCATGAATACTTGAACCCATTCACTGATCCTACCACTAAGCTTTAGCACCCCACCTTGTTACCTACAAAGTCGACATCTCCTACTATAGCACCTAAGAGCAAGGTTGTAAATATCGGATGTCGGCGACGTGTCGGATTAGGTTTTTAATGTAGGATATCGAAAGTCGGAGACATGTCGGAGATATTTTAAAATATCGGATTTTTATCTCCTAAATAAAAAAAATATTTTTGTATATTAATTATACTTATATGTTCTCAAATTAAAAATTAGAATAACAAGTTTACGAACATTGTGTCATGTATATCCCAAAATAATTTCAATTAGTATCCAAAATAAAATATTAGTAATTCACTACGACTACTATTAACAAGTACAAATAGATATATTGTAAATTATATTTAATATTGTATAATAATTTTATTTAAATAACATTAAGTTTTATAGCAAATAAAAAGTTTTAAATGATAAATAGCTTTGATTAGTAACAAGTGTTTTCATGCTTAACAAATTTATGTTAAAATATAAAATAATAATAAATGCGTTGAACATTGCAATTTTTTTGTAATACGAAATAAGAAAGATATAGTGGGAAATACTTTAAAATTTTGATTATAAGAATAACATATATTGAAAAGAACGAAATAATAAGTCGTATTGATTTAAGCATATATAACATAATACATATAGGTGAAACATATACTGCTAACATAATAAAAAATAAAAAATCGGACGATATGTTCAAATGTCGTGTCGCCCAATATATCGGAAAAAATCAGATATGTTGGTCTATATTTTACAAAATGACATAATCTATTTTTTTAGAAAAATGTCGTTTTGCTCTAAAAAATTATATGTCAGAGGACATTTAAAACGCTGTCTAAGAGCATCGATCACATTGTTGTCCATGACTTAATTTTGACACCAGACAAACACAATGCGTGATACTTGATCCATTGGAGGGGGAGACCGACCATTGATGACACGTGGATGTCAGTTGGAGAGCTGGACTCACTCACCTTTGAACTAAGGCAAGAGGATGACCATCTTCATTCTGCAGAGATGAATGATTTTAAGCCCAGGGGAATTAATGGGGATCATAGTTCATGGGCCGGCCGATCATATCGGAGCCCATTCGGGTTTATACCCATAGAGGGGTTAAAGTCATCGTATGGACGATCCGAGCATGTTGTCGCGTTCAGAGCAGCGTCAACGGGATATTTTCTACATGTTTGCTCTATTTTTCGCACATTATATATGTATGTTTTAGTGTGTATCGTCCATTGTGTAAGTCTACATATATATATAATTTCTACATGGGTCGTTCGTTGTGTAAGTCTAGCCTATAAAGATGTTTAGTGGAGTTTTGGGGGGGGGGGGGGGGGGGGGGGGGTATTGTAGAATTGAGAGTGATTTTAGGTTTTGTAATCATTTCACGGTGCTGAATTCGAGAAGCACTACGTATCGAAGCCTAAGCTTTACATTCCTTTCATTTGGCCGAAACCCCCTCTTCATCACAGCCCTTCATCATCTTAACTCCCACGCAACCTCGGAATTCTCCAGCAACTGTCAAAAGAAACGTTGGAACCGCTAGGTTCCACGGAAGTACTTGCATTTATCGTTCCTAAAAAGGGAAAGGAAAGCTTGTCCCACACAGCTGAAGCATCTCCTCCCTTCTACAACTCTCCACAGTCAGTAATTTCCGCATTACGGCTCGAGCATTCGCAGCCATCGTTCTCCTGGAAGGAAAATAACTCCACCAGCGGAGGTTTTGGTGGTTATTCATCTCGTCGGCCACCTACAGTCCCTCGATCGCCCCTCTATTGCAACTACATCCATTGTCCAAGCTTTGTCCAGTAGTTGGCAACCTTCAGAGATCTACAGCCCCCGATCTGCTCATGTTTTAGACCGACCAAAGCAATACCCTTCTACTCCCAACTTCACAGGCCGTCGAATTTCTGTCGCCCATCCACTGTTCAGAAGGTTCGTCGTCTACCGGCGAGCCTCCGCCTTCAATTCTAGCCTTTGGAAAGTCCAAACCTGCGGCGAAATTGCATCCAATTGCTATCCAAACGAAAAATCTGCAGCAAACTCATCATTTGGGTTTCAATTATTTGCGTAAGTTCTAAATTTGGAAGTTTATTTTCCATTTTGTTGAATGCATGTGTTAGGGCAAGGGAAAGAGAGAGAGAAGGGGGGAGAGAACGTAGAGGGAGAGAGAGAAGGGGGGAGAGAACTTAGAGGGGAAGAGAGGGAAACGAAATTCTGAAATTCCAATTACTTCCAAGCATGCCAAAATACAATAGTTCTCCAGCATATATACTTGTCGGGCTCAACATAACGAAACCGAAACATAAACAATACCCAAAATATAACGGATACAATAACACCACTCGACACATGTAGGCTAGGCCGGCATGTTACACGCGTCGTGCTCGCGACGTCGATACACCCGCCACACTGGCGGTCGCCCTTTGCCCTGATCCACTCCGTCGGTGTCCGTAACAATACCGCCCTCTGGGAAATTCGCCTTGTCTTCAAGGCAGAAGTCTGGGAACTGGTGGGGCATATACGCTCGATCCACCCATGTCGCCTCCAAGAGTGGGCGATCCTGCCAAACCACTAAAACCTGCTCCACTGGCTGCTCCACGCGGAGGATCGTGAGTGTGTCCATAATGCGCTGGGGAAGGAACACCGATGGGATGGCGTCGGATGACGGAGGAGGAAGCGCCTCCTCGACTGGGTGATCACCAATCACCCGCTTGATCTGCGAGACATGGAACACTGGATGAATGCGGCTCTCCGGAGGTAGGCGAAGGCGGTACGCCTAAGTGCCCACCTGGGCTAGGATCTCAAAGGGGCCGTAGAACTTGCCCGCCAACTTGGAGTGAGTACGCGGGGTCACCGTCACCTGGCGGTGTGGTCGGAGCTTGAGAAATACTGAATCACCCTCGGTGAACTGGACATCGTGCCGATGGCGGTTGGCTGAGGCCACCATCCTATCTTGGGCGCGCTGGAGGTGCTGGCGCAGCTGACGGGCCATGGCATCATGGCCGCGGAGGAGGCCGTCCACGGAGGCTACCGCGCATTCTCCCGTAACGGCCCATGTGAGGACGAGCGGAGGTCTACCATAGACTGCCTCGAACGGTGTGGTGCCGGCGCTGGAGTGGAAGGACGTGTTGAAGGAGTACTCGGCCCAGGAGAGCCACTCGGCCCAAGCACGCGGGTAATCACAAACAAAACAACGCAGATAGGTTTCTAGGCATCGATTCATGACCTCAAACTATCTGTCCGTCTGTGGGTGGTATGTTGTACTCATGCGAAGTTGCGTACCCTGCATCTTGAGCAGCTCCTGCCAGAATGCACTCAGGAAAAGGGGGTCGCGGCCACTCACAATGGAGTGAGGGAAACCATGGAGGTGGACCACCGCGTCAACGAAAGCAGCGGCCACTCCGGGAGCCGTGAACGGGTTCCAGAGCGGAATGAAATGAGCATACCTGGACAGGCGGTCCACGACCACCAATATGCAGTCCCATGTCTTAGAGCGGGGAAGCCGGGAGATAAAGTCCATAGAAATGTCTTCCCAGACCTGAGTCGGAACGGGAAGCGGCTGGAGGAGGCCCCCAGGAAAGGTAGCCTTATAATTGGGGCGCTAACACGGTAGGCAGGCCGCGACGAAGGTCTTGACCCGCTGGAACATTCCTGACCAATACAGCAAAGCGGCGAGGCGGCGATACGTCCTGAAGGTACCCACGTAACCCCCTTCTGGAGTCGCATGGAACTCGATGAGTAGGCGGAGAATCAGCTGAGATGAGGCGGAAAGTACTAGACGATCATGATAGTAGAGGCAGTCACCCACAAGATGATAAGGTGGGTGGACCTTGGCGTCCGCCCGTAGGGCCCCCACAATCGACTGTAGCTCGGGCTCGGCTACAACTTCGCACTGAAGAATGGGGGCGTCCTCCCAAAATGGTCGAGAAATGGCAGTCAAACTCGTCGTCTGCGGTCGACAGGAGAGAGCGTCGGCCGCCTGGTTTGACAAACCCGCTCGAAACTCAATGCCAAAGACATATCCCAAGAGTTTGGCCACCCAAATTTGTTATGCAGGGGTTGCAATCTTCTGGTGGAGGAGATAGCACAAGCAATGATGATCTGTCCGGACCGTGAAGTGGCGGCCAAGCAGGTACGGCCGCCAATGTTGTACTGCTAGAACCAACGCCATCAGCTCGGACTCATATGCGGAGAGGGGGCGTACGGTGGTGGAAAACATACGGCTGAAATAGGCGATGGGTTGTACCGCTTGCATCAAACCGCACCGACACCTGAGCCTGATGCGTCGCACTCAACCACGAATGGTTGTGAAAAATCTGGCATAGCTAACACGGGGGCGGTGCTCAGTGCTTGCTGAAGAGTTCGGAATGCTGCGGTCGCCGCCGGTGTCCACTGAAAACTACCGGTTTCTGACTTTTTCAACAAGCTGGAGAGATGTTTGGCAATTTTGCCATAGTCCCGGATGAACCGACGATGGTACCCCGTGAGACCTAAGAATCCACGGACGTCGCAGAGTGATCGGGGTGTGCGCCACTGAAGGACGGCCCGAACCTTGTCAGGATCCAACGCCGTTTGCGGAGATAGTGTGCCTCAAGTAACTAATCTCTGTTTGACCGAAGACGCATTTCTTGGGGTTCACACAAAAGGAGTGCTCCAGGAGGGTGGTGAGAGTTGCCCGAATATGGTCCAGGTGGTCCTGCCAAGATGAGCTATAAACTAGAATGTCATCGAAGAAAACCAATATATACTTGCGCAGGACTGGACGGAACAGATCATTCATGGTGGCCTGAAAAGTGGTGGGAGCATTCCTCAAGCCAAAAGCATGACCAGGAACTCATAATGGCCATCATGTGTGTGGAAAGCTGTCTTGGGAGCATCCTCCTCTCGGACCCGTATATGATGGTAGCCGACGCGTAGGTCCAACTTAGAGAAATAGACCGCCCCCCGTAACTCGTCCAAGAGCTGCTGAAAGACCGAAATAGGATACTTATCCGGGATGGTGACCTTATTGAGTTCCCGGTAGTCCACGAAAAAATGCCAGTTGTCGTCCTTCTTGCGAACCAGGAGGACAGGACTCGAGAAGGGACTAGCGCAGGGGCGAACGATGCCGGCCGTGAACATGTCGCCCACCAGTGTTTCGATCTCGCCCTTTTTAGCGGTAGCCGTAGCGGTACTGTCAAACTGAGATGGAGGAAATACCCCCTTGCAGGGGGATGTGGTGATCCGTCGGCCTGGCTGGCGAAAAACGGGTTTTGTCGGCGAAGACGTCCGGAAAGAGGTCCAAAATAGCATGCAGCGCCGGGGCGGTCAGAGAGTATTGGGCGGACTACTCCTCCACGTGCCACAAGGAGGCCGTCCAATCCACGTCGGTGGATTTCTGAAGGGATCGTAAGGAGAAAGACTGACGAAGTAAGACCGAGTCGCCCTCCAGCAAGTAGGGCATTCCCCCACGGACGAAGCGCATAGTCATGCGGTCCCAGTTGACGCTGACGTCTCCAAGGGTGCGGAGCCAAGCCACCCCGAGAATAACATCCACTCCGCCTAGAGAGAAGGCGTATAAGTTTGCCTAAAAGGGTTTATGGCCTATGGTGAGAATGAGGGTCGCGCACAGGCCACCCGTCGCCCGCCGCCAACCATCTCTTAAGCAGACCGAGAAGCGATCAGTAGCCTGCACTGGCAGCGCCAGACGATCCACTAGCTGCTGAGAAATAAAGTTGTGGCTCGCTCCGCTATCAATCATCACCACCACAGAGGCCCCGTGAAGCGTCCCCGGAGCTTCATCGTTTGTGGCCCAAGAAGCTACCAACGGTAAACAGTGGAAGGTCCAAGCGATGGAAGGTGGCAGCTGGGGGGTCCTCGGTCGCAGTATCCATCTCAAGGGCCTCGAAGTCTACGAGTGTCACCTCGGGTTCCTCCTCGCCAATAAGGACTCGGAGATCTTTCAGCGAGAACTCGTTGCTTGTAGGGGAAGCACAACCCCTTGGTACGCAGATCATGGTACTCCTGATTGGAGAGTCGGGGTGGGCCATAGGCCTAGGAGGGCGGGGCGGTGGTGCGGCCAGGCCGGGGGCTGGGGATATCTCCAGCTGTGGTGGATGGTAGGACGTTGCTGGCCGGTTGACCGGGCATGCCGAAGGCATGGGGCGGCTTGACCGTGTCCAGAGGCCGAGTCTGGAATTCCGCTTCAACCAAGCGGGCGAGATCCATGGCCTCCGCAATCGACGGCGGATGGTGGGTGTCGATTTGCATGAAGAAGCTGAGGTAGTGGTCTGACGGAAGTCCTGACACATGCGTCGCGAGGGCGATAAACACATCGATATACTCGTCAAGGGAGCCCGTCTGGCGGACGCCGCAGAGCCGCTCCACCGCGGAGCCCGAGTAGCGGGTCTCATAATGGCGGGTGAGCTCTTGCTGAAGGTCCGATCAAGACATGGTCTGTTTGGATTGTCGGAGCCAGCGCACCCGGTGGAGGGCAAAGCCCTCCATGCCGATCAATGTCGTGCTAACATTCTGTGGCTCCGAGATCTGCTGAATCTCAAAGAACTGTTTGGCCCGAGCAATTCAACCCTTGGGATCGGTGTCGTTGAATGAAGGGGCATCAACGGAGCGAGGTCCCGGTGAGAAAACCCCGGGCGGCGGTGGGGGGGGGGGGGGGGGGGGGGGGGGGGGGGGGGCTATTGGATAGTAAGGTTCCGGGGGAGCTCTGAGGAAGGACGACGAATCCGCCGTGGACGTTGTGGATGCGGTAGGGCGGCCGGCCAAGAGGGAGTCGATCTTAGCATCCATGCGTAGCATGAGGGCCTGCAGCGATGCGATAGAGCCGTAGTGTTCATCCAAACGACGAAGGATGGCTGGGGTGGGGCAGCGGTGTTGCGTCTATGTTGACCATCGATCACAGTCTAGGGGCATGCACTCGATCGGGTGGGGGGAATGGAGATCGGAAGCGGCTAGTAGCCCTAGGGCGGAGAGACGAGGGCCTCTGGAGTAGCGGCTGGCGCAGGCGAGGTCGAACATGTCGCGGTTTGGGCGGCGAAGCGCGTGAAGGCGGAGTCGAACGGAAGGCGCGGACGCAGAATAACGATGCGTGACGGCGAGGAGGGAGCGCGGGATGGCGATGCGCGGATGCGGCTACTTAGGCGCGGGTACTTCGGGCGGCGGAGACCGCGACAGGAAGGCGGCGGGTCGGACCAAATTGTTAGTGCAAGGGAAAGAGAGAGAGAGAAGGGGGAGAGAACTTAGAGGGGAAGAGAGGGAAACGAAATTTTGAAATTCCAATTACTTCCAAGCATGCCAAAATACAATAGTTCTCCGGTTTATATACTTGTCGGGCTCAACATAACGAAACTGAAACATAAACGATGCCCAAAATATAATGGATACAATAACACCACTCGACACATGTCGGCTAGGCCGGCATGTTACGCGAGCCGTGCTCGCGACGTCGATACACCCGCCACACTGGTGGTCTCCCTTCGCCCTCGTCCGCTCCGCCGGTGTCTATAACAGCTTGTTGGAAACCATATGATTTAGGAATATTAATTTGTAAAAATTTGCTCAATTACTCGAACCTACTTGAATGATTTATTCGCTGAGTATATAATTACTGCAATCTTATTTAATTGTAACTTGATCTTGTTTGTATGACTAAAGTCTAATCTTGATTGTGTGAGCTTGTTTATTCCCTTTATAAATTCAGAATTATTGCAAACGAATGTTGGACTACTGCATGAGCATCACATTCATCTAGGTCTTCCTACACCACTACACACGCATTCATTCATTAGAGTTCTCTTAGTGCATATTTACACCACGACCTTCCCTTTATCCTACGTCAAGCTCTCTCACCTCTTGAGCTCCGCATAGGCAGCCATGATAAGGCTTCATAGTATCCCATTACAATTATCTTCAACGCAAAGATCGTTAACATATTCCCTCAATTCCTTATTTATCTCGTCGAGTTTTGCCACACACCAATCATAACGTTCTCGTTTCGGCCACACTAATATTTATGGAAAATAGATTAAGAAAAAATATAGGAAATAATAATAAACACAATAGATTTGAAAAAGTTATCAGCCCGATAACTACTCTCCATCAGCCTCGTCCTGCATCTTCCGTTCTAACTCCTAAGAAAATCATTATTCTAGTATGACGGGGAGAATACATATTTTAGCAATGAACCTAAGAAACTACAATATACCGGACTAAGTCAGTTCCATGTGTTGCAGCTGCCTTTGCAAGTTGTGGCTCACTCAAACTTAGACGTCTCACATTATTTGGATCCACCTTTAGTGCATCTATTAAGGAACCCTTAGGTTTCCCAGCCCTAATAGTTATCAGATGCTTATATTGTAGCGCTGGAGCTTGACTCTTCTTTTGTGGATCATCATCTTCAACATCATCATGATCACTGTTGTCATCCTCTTGCTGCAATTAAAAACAAAAATTATGAGTATGCAACCGTTCTTGAAAAAACACTACTCACAGTAATTCATCAATGTCGAAGTACCCACCTCATAAGTTTCTATTTCTGTCTTCAGATCTGGAACCTCCTTCCCCCACGCTTCTTCCTCATTAGATAACTTCCCACTATGAGATTTATTTTCCTCCTTGAAACTCTTAGATTCAAGATACTCTTTCGGAGGTTTGGTTGAAAGAATAATCTTCTTCTTCAGTAATTCAGGTGAAGGAAATTCTGTAACATTCTCAGAATTGGGATAATACAGCATATCTCCAAATGTATCAATGACCATCTATATTGCAACCAAAAAGAGCAAAAACAGTCATTTAATAATTAGACAGCTAAGTACAAAACTGCTCATCAAACTTCATTCAGAAATTAAGTTCACCTCAGCAACTTTAGCCTGGAGATCCGGAGTAAGGTGGTCCTCTAAAGTTATGACAACTGGGTATTCAGATGCGACAAAGGCAAATTCTTTGATAGAGTTCAAGCATTTAAGCAGATCAACAGGGGAAGTTAGCGTCCTTTAGAAGGGAACAAAAAAGAACAAGATTACTATTGTGGATCTCAGGGTGAAAAATAAATGTATATTCACATATAGTATGAGAGGAACTTAGTAGAAGGCAGAAAAAGACCATTTACAAGCACAGGTCTTTTCGTTATATAGAACATAAGAACTGTGCAAAATACTTACTGATAAAAGTAATAAAAAAGGGCAGCCTGGTACACAAAGCATCCCCACGCAGTGAGGATCCAGGGAAGGGTGCCAACACAATGGTCAAATGTAGGCAAACCTTACCCTGCAACACCTCAACCGGTGCGGTGCGCCAAGGCTCCCCTTCTTACTGATAAAAGTAGTAGTTAAAAAAATTGTTAAGATTACAAGCCACAGTCATTGTAGCCTTTTACTGACAAGGATTAACAGGCTATAGAGGGATTGGTTTCAGGCAGAAAATATGTCATACAAATATTCTGGTTTTGTAATATCTAGAAAAATTCTCTTATTTTCCCATTAGCCGGTGCTCCATTAAATCTGTGTTCTATAGGAATAACTATGTCATGTATATTTAGTTTCAAAAACAGAATTAAACAAAACCCACAATGAGTTTCTCCCCACCATTAGTAAAGATAATATGTAAAAGTTTAAGTAAACTATGGCAACAAAATCAGCAAAAGATAAAAGTGAACAAACTGAAAATAGCCAGATGTGCAGCATATTAAACTGATTGCGGTGAAAAATAAGCAAGAAATGTTTAAGTTCAATATTAGGATCAAATTTCCTATATGGAATTTGAGAACTGTGTTGATTGTTTAAGAGCAAAGAATTGTGTTGATTGTTTAAGTTCAATAAATGTTGATTGTTTATCAAAAATCAGGTGAAAATGATAAAAATGCAAGAACTTGGGGATGGTTATAATTTATTGGAAGTTGAAAGGCTAATGATAATAGGAATGATGTTGGAAACGGTGGATAGAGATAAAAGAAAAAATATTCATGTGAATAGGATCAATGATATTAACATAATTATATGTAATGATACTGTTATATTTGAGTGAAGGTAGTACCTTTAGGTCCACCTTACAATTACTCCTTCATAAAAACGCAAAGACAGCCACAAAATATATATATCAGGGAAAACCCTAGCACCCTCAGTATTTAGCACCACTAGGTGAATGTAAGCTAGCTTGATTTTTAACACAACACACCCAGCTAATGCCATATGCATGTACCATTCCCAGCTTGAGGGAGCGGAGCACAAATGAAGAATTTTTATAGAAATAGCTTTGGTAAACATGTATGTCAATTGAACACCATTCTGAACAAAAACATCGAAAATGATTGTCCTGAATTTTATCCCACACGACAATCATTCTCTATATGTTTGGTTTGTTCGTGAAAGAGAGGATTAGCAGCGATATGAATAGCAGCTTGCTTATCACAATGCAATTTTATGACTCCCTGAACAAGAAATCCCAACTCATCCAAGATAGATCTGACCCACATAAATTCACAAATAGTTAAGAGAAATGGTCTTACATTCTGCTTCCATAGATGATCAAGCAACCGCATTCTGTTTTTTACTTTTTCAAGAAATTAGGCTTCCTCCAACAAAAATACAATACACACTAGTAGATCTTCTATGAGATGGGGATCCAGCCCAATCTGCATCAAAGTAGCCAAGAATATTAAGATGATCATGATTTTCATATATAATGCCTTTTCTTGAATCTTTTTTAAGATACCTGGGGATGCGAAGAGCAACTTCATAATGGTGAACTTTAGGATTGTGCATCAATTGACTAATAAACCCAACAACACGGAAAATATCCAATCTGGTAAGAGTCAGGTAAATTAATTTCCCCACAGTGCACTAGAAGGTCAACTGAATATCATAGCTTAGGATCAACTAGGCTATCCAAGGGTTTAACTCCAAGATATCCAATTTCAGTGAGAAGATCCAAGAGATATTTTCTTTAGGAAATCATAATATTTCCAGCAGATCTAGTTATCTCAATTCCAATAAAATACTGAAGAACATCCAAAATCTGTAATCCCAAAAGCAGAGGCCAACTCCTGTTCAACTTGAATGATATGTTGCTCATCAATCCCAATAATAATTATAGAGGAACTATTAATAAGCTCAATGTAAAGGCCCATTTTCTTGGCCCATTAGGAGATTCTTCTAATATAGAGATTAGTCTCACATCTTGGTTTGGAGTTAAGATATCACTCCTCCCTTATATGTGTGTGTGTGTTATTTAGGCGTTGTATTTCACTATTTCTACATGGTATCGGAGCTACTCGATTCCTAACGTAGAACTCTCGACGATTGAGCTACTGCTCTCGCCGAATGAGTCTTTTCTTTCAGCTTGAGCCTTTTCTTTCAGCTTGAGCCTTTTCTTTCAGGTACTCGAAACATGTGCCTCCGGAGCTCGTCAACTTCTCGTGGTACTCGCAACATGTGCCTCTGGAGCTCGTCAACTTCTCGTGCTCAACATCGTCCCAAATAACCAACCCCACCCGGCCATTTTAAGCAAGCCGACTGTTGGAGTACTCACAAACCCCTGTACACGAACTTGTCGGCCCCCTCCCATTGGTGTGCTCACCATCTGCATCCACAGGTCTCACCGCTTCCCTCTTCCACAGGAACCGTCGACTCCTCTCACGCCTGGGTTCGTCGCTTCCCTCTGCCGCAGGAATCGCTGACTCCTCTTACACCTGGGTTTGATGCTTCCTCCTCCCGCAAAACTCGCCACTTCCTCCTCCTGCGGGAATCGCAACTCCTCTACTCCTGGTCGCTCCTTCCAGCCATCAAACGAGCTACTTCTTCTACCTTACACAACTCTACCAACTTCCCTGCTTTCAGCGCTCGCTGGAGTCCTCCTGCTTGAGCTCGTCGCCCCCTACTTTCAAACTTGTCGCTCGCTAGACCTTGTAGCTTGAGCTCGCCAAACCATCTGTTTCTAGAGCTCGTCGATACTGCCTTCAAGAGCTTCTCGATCCCTAAACCCAGACATCGATGACCCCTTCCTCGAGCACTTGCCGAACTCTTGTGCTTGCACGCAACTTGAACTCACCGACTCATTCCTCCCGGCGCTTACTAATCGCATGGGGACGAATGTTGTGTCTGCCTCGTCGACCATTCTGTCCACTCTCGATACGACTTCCATCTATGAATTCCACGATGAACTGCAAATTACCACCATCTCCCCCACCGGGAAAAAATATTTTGTTGAGTGGGTCCACTCGGTGCGTTGAGTCCTCCAAACTAAGGGTTTGCCTCATCAGCTGACTCACGACCCGCCTGTTGAGCCTACCAAGTAATGGAACCGGGATGATGGCCGAGTTCAATCCTGGATTCTGAATTCCATGCAGAGTGAGCCGCATCGCATGGCTAAGCACCATGAAATTGCCAAGGCCATGTGGGATGAACTTCAGTGTCTATACGTTGGGCCAGACAACCTTCGACATCTATTCAATCTCTTTACGAACCTCCAAACAGTCGAACCACGTTTGGACAGTGACCTGACATCCTTCGTAGCGCATTACAAGACTCTCATCGAGTATTATATTCAACAACAGCCTCTGACTTTGGATTTGGCTACCCAACGGGCTCAGAAAGAAGTTGTTGGCATCGAACTGATGATGGCGCGGATACCCCCGCATGTATACAATGCCTATGCCAACATCGTATCCTCTCCCACTATTCCCTCTCTCTGATGTTTGTCCCAAGTTTCACTGTTGCTAATGGAGAAACCACCCTGGTCTGCGGAATTGAAAATGTATCTCTCACTTTGTTTATCTCTCTCCACTTTGTACTTCATGTTCCTGGCTCCCAATCTAATCTCCTCTCTATTAGTCACCTTACTATTGATTGGGAAGGTCCAGAGTGTCGAGGACGGCTGTCAAATGGGCTCTACACTCTGGACCTTCCCACCATGATTTTCTCCTCTGTCACTTATGTTGATTAGCACCGGCGTCTTGGCCATGCTCCTATTTCTATCCTGCAAAGGCTCTTCCTAATTTTTCTTTTTCTAAATTTACATGTGAATCTTGTATCTACGAAAAACAACATTACTCTACCTTCTCCCATCATTGTACTAGGAGCTCTGCTCCTTTGATTTAGTTCATTCAGACATTTGGACCCCTTATAAAACGGCTAATTTATCTGGATATCATTACTTTCTTACATTTATTGATGATCATTCTCGTATGACATGGTTGTATTTACCGTGTCTTTCGCTCCATCATTGAGACTCGTACACAATTCTCGTGCTCAATTAAAATATTTTGAATCGATAATGCGTGTGAATATACGAGTCGCGAATTCTAGGAAACTTGCTATGCGTTGGGTATTATCCGTCAAATATCATGTACTTATACACCACAACAAAATGGTGTGGCCGAGCGCGGAAGAACCGCCACCTCCTTGAGGTTATCCGCTCTCTTATGTTTCCAATGCAGGTCCCCAAGATCTATTGGCACTTCCCAATCTCTATCGCATATTATTTAGTTAATCATATGCCCTCATCCATCCTAAACTTTGCAACATTATTCTCCATCTTATTTCCTTAAACAGCTCCATTCCCATTGACTCCTCGTGTCTTCAGAAGTGTTTACTTTGTCCATCATCTTGGCCCTGTTATGGACAAATTGGTTTAACGTGCTACCAAGTATATGTTTCTTGGGTACTCTCGCACACAGAAGGGTTATGTGTGTTATTCTCCTACCAATTGGAAAACGATTACTTCCACTGATGTCACCTTCCACGAAGATCAACCTTTTTACTCCTAATACCGTACCACCTGCTATCTTAGATCCCAACGTCCTCATCACTCACAGCTACTCGTGCTACCAACACCAGTTCCTACTCAACCTCCTCCTCTAAACGGCTACATTCGTCGCCGCTTACGTTCTAATACCCTGGGGTTGTTGCCCCTACTGATGACGCTTCACGGCCAGCTGATCCGAGAACGGCTCCCACCCAAGATGAAGTCCCTTGAACAAGTCACCCTCTCTTTCATTATGTCTCCTTTCACCGCTTATCTCCAAAACTTCACAGGTTTGTGGCTTCCTTGTCTTCTATTTCCACCCCTCTTCTGTGCAGGAAGCTCTTCAACGTCTGGGGTGGCGGGCCGTGATGGATGAGGAAATGACTGCCCTCTGTTCCAATCAGACATGGGACTGTATTTCCATTCCTCATTGTCAATCCCTTGTGGAATGTAAATGGATCTTTACTGTGAAACATTGTCTTGATGGGGCAGTTGAGCATTTCAAAGCCCGTCTTGTGGCTCGCAGTTTCACACAGCAATATGGTCTTAACTATGAAGAAACAATCTCTCAAGTCGCCAAGTTGAATACGATTCGGGTATTGAACTCCTTGGTCGTCCATCGTCATTGGCAGTTGCATCAACTTGATATCAAAAATACATTTTTTAATGTCGATCTAGCAGAAACTTTCTACATGTAGCAACCTCTTGGTTATGAAACCAATGGGGGAGTCTCTTGTTTGTCACCTCAAGAAATCTATGGCCTCAAGCAGTCCCCTCAGGCTTGTTTTGACAAGTTCAGTCAGTTCGTTCGAGACTTTGGCTTCACTCGGAGCTCTTCTCCTTATTTACTCACCGCTAAGCAGACACGGTGATACTTTTTGTGTATGTTGGTGATATTCTCATCATGGGTGATGATCTGACGGTATATATATTGTTAAGAAGCCCTTGACCTCACACTTTCAGACCAAAGATTTGGGTTGTCTCTGATACTTCTTGAGTATTGAGGTAGCTCGTCGACCCGATGGACTCGTTTTGTCTCAACGGAAGTACTATCGCGATCTTCTTCACAACGCAAACTACTCAGATTGCACAGCCTGTTGACACACCAATGGATGTCAACCGCAAGCTCTATGCTCACGCGTCCGACTATAATCTAATTCTCCCTAATCCAGAGTATTATCGTTGTCTTTTTGGCAAGCTTATCTATCTGACTGTCATATGACCCGATATCTAATTTGTTATTGGTATGGTCAGATGCTTCATGCATGCTCCTCGGATATCCCACTTCCAGGATGTCGAGCGAATCCTCCAATATCTGAAGAACGCTCCGAGACAAGGGCTTGTGTATATGTCTTCCTCTTCCCTATAATTAATTGTCTATTCTTATGCAGATTATGCTGTCTCCCTCGATGAACGTCGTTCTACGAGTGGCTATTGCACATATTTTGGAGGACATCTAGTTACTTGGTGGAGCAAGGAACATACGGTGGTTCCACGCTCCTCTGTGGAGGCTGAATATCGTTTGATGGCGTCTGTTGTTTCTAAACTCACGTGGCCGGAAAGTCTTCTTACTGACCTTGGTGTTAAGCAACCCACCCTGGTCATCCTCTACTACGATAATCAAGTTGTCATCCATATCACCCAGAATCCATCTTTTCATAAATGTACTAAGCATATCGAAGTCGATTGTCATTTCATTCGGGAAAAAGTTCAACTTCGAAAACTTGATCTACGACATATACCCGTTGTTGAGTAAATCTCTGATATCCTCACCAAGGCCTTACCCCGCCCCCTATACCGACAGTTCGTTTCCAAGTTTGGCTCCTACAATCTGTATGCTCCAGCTTGCAGGGGAGTGTAGAAGAACTAGGAATAAACTCAATGTAAAGGCCCACTTTCTTGGCACATTAGAAAATTCTTCTCAGTTATAGATTAGTCTCACATCTTGGTTTGAAGTTAAGATATCACTTCTCCCTCCTATATATATGTGTACAAATACTTGTATTTTGTTTGTTAATATATAAAGTAATAAAATTATTTGAGCTTCGAATTTCACTATTTCTACAATAATGATAGCATCCATATAAACAATAAGGATAGTGGTACATTTAGCGGTCCTATGAACACATATTGAATGATCATCCATACTTTGAGAGAATTCCATGCTTAAAAGTTTGGTACTCAACTTCTCAGACTAGGCCTGAGTAGGGAGTAATAGACATATCTAGGGGTGAGCATTAAAAATCACAAACTGCAAAAAACGCTTGCGGCGCAAAAATTGCATTGATTTTTAAATAGAACCGCATAGTTTTGGAGCAGTGCGGTTTAGGACTCCTATAAGCTGAGCATGGTGCAGTGAGGTTTTTAGATCTTGAAAACCGTAAATTGTATCGCATCAATGGTCCGATTAGTTTCAAAAATATAATAAAATGGAGAATAATAATGTTAATGAACTATCTCACCGCACTAAAATGAAGTTGAATGTGGAGATGAAACATGATAAAATGTACTGTAATTTCATAACTCATGCTTCTAAATCTTGCATGATTTTATGAGCATTTGTCTTTGAATTCTCTTTGAAAATTTTTGTTATTCTAAAGCTTGAAATAATATTTGACTAAAATCTATTTAGATGATAGTTTTACCATGATGTCATATATGAGATGTATTTGATTTGTGTTTTTTAAATAAACTTTAAAAATTGAGTTTCTACATTGATTTTTTATTTTTTCAAACCATCCAATAATTATCATGCAAAAAACTACACCGCACTGCAATTTTTTGGTGCGGTGCGGTTTTGCTCAGGCAAAAACCGCAGTCATCTCAGTATTTGGATTTGGTGGAGTGGGAATGCATTATGCATCATTAGTATCAACCGACTAATTTGAACCCCTAATTTGTTTTTTTTTTTGGTAGACAAGTTTCTTTCTTCTGTTATAGACAAGCATGCCACTAATATCAACCTCTTTTCCACCGGGCTTGTTAATAGAACTTTTAGGTAGAACATCCACAAAGACAAGTAGAGGAGATATCATATACTCACTCTTAGTTTATTTATCAACATGAAATGTGATATTATTCCCTTTCTCAGAGTAAAAGGGAGTATGTTCAAAGAATGTGACATCCTTGGTTATAATCCTTCTATGTAAATATGGGCAAGTAACACTTGTAACTTTTTTGATTGTCAACATACCCAACAAATACACATTTAATAGTTTGTGAATCTAATTTGTCCTCATTGGGTTCAATAATATGCACAAAAGTAGCAGATCCGAACACTTTAGGAGGCAGATTGAACAGAGGGACACTTAGAAGGAAAATTCTCAATGAGTACTCTTCACCCCCCCCCCCCCTCCCCAAGGTGTAAGACGACATCTGATTAATCATATATATGACAGTAAGCCAACTGTTATGGGTCTTATTATGGCATTAATTATTAATATTTATTTCATAATATTGCATTTATTCTGTCTTAGAGTCGCTTCTTTATATGACGTTGTCATTTATGTCGTGTTCTTATGTGGTGTCTTTTTTAGTCGCATGTCCAAGTCTGTCATTTCTTTCCATTAATAGTCTGTTGTAAGTTCCATTAAAAGGACACTAGGGGTCTTGTATCAGTAAGCAAGAAGATAATCTATTTTCCATCTTTGAATGAGATCTTGGAAGCTCTCTCTCAAGCACGCCCCGCTTAGGCAACCGCGGTCAAGGCTCCGTAGTATCTACGCCTGCGTCATCTCCACCTCCGGCCACTCCTCCGGCAACTCCGAGTATGCACATAACAACTTGGTATCAGAGGTAACTTCGGCCAAAGCCGCTGTCCGACAACTCTAAATCCTCCACATCTGTCGATTCTCACCATCGAACAAAAAACTCATGCGGGATCCTTGCGTCGACTCCAGCAGCAGCGATCGGCGTTTCCACAGTTCTGCCTCCCAGCAGCGATCGTCGTTTGCCTTTTCGCGCTCCCTGATCGCATCGACCACCTCCCATCATTTGCGGTCTTCCGTCGCAGCCAAAGGGCGCTCTTCTGTGGTCTTCCGTCGCAGCTAGCCAACTGTTGCATCATCCGCACCTTCAAACAGACAAGCCGCAAATACTTCCACAGCAAGCATTGGGGTCCTCCCCGGCGTAGTAGACCCAATCTACGCCTTGCTCCAATCGATTCCCCCGAGGACAAAGAAGCCATATCTCGTCGACGTCCCACGCGTCTTCGACAAAAGGAAACGTCGGGCGTCCCGACTTCTGCAGACGAAAACGCATGCGTCGAATCCGCTGCTCTTCGGCTCGAGCCCCACAGCATGTGCGCGTAACCCACAATGTCGCTCCTTCTCGATTTGGCCGACTCTCACGCTTGAAGGATCAGAGGAATTATTTTATTCCTATTTTGGGCCCTTGGAGTATTTCGTTTTTCCATCATTGGGAGACGACGTGGCTCTAGCGGTAACTCCCAACCCGCCGCCTCCGATCAATCCAGCCATCCCATCACCCGCTCCTTATCTTGTGCTACCTCCATCAACAATATGGGTGACTCCCCGATTTCTTGGACGATATGAACCGGCTACATGCCACTTATCCGCAATGGATGCACGTCTTCAGGATGTAGAAGCACGCTTTCGGGACGCTAACGCACGCCATCAGGACGACATGGCAACCCTCACCACCAAGCATAATGGATTAACACCATCACCTCCCGTGGTCACCACCGCACCCACCGATAACGCCAACAGCTGTCAAGTTTCGCTACCGCCGCTCATCAGCCATGAGCCGCCACCGCAGACCCTCTTACGCCTTGAAGCTGTTATTCTGCCAAGCTATACCCGGTTGGAATTCCCCACCTACGATGGGAAGCAGATCCCATGGCTGGCTCACCAGGTGCGAACAATTCTTTGTCCACCAAAAAACTCCGGCAGCTGAACGACTGCCTCTGCCTCCTTCCACCTTCTCGACTCGGCCTTGCTTTGGGTCACTCGTCTCTTCAAGGATCAGCCGGGTTTGACGTGGGACGAATTCAAGCGATTTTGCAACCTGCGTTTCGGCCCTCCCATCCGCAGCAACCCCTTCGGTGCCCTCACGACACTATGTCAGATGGGCTCATTGGACGATTATCTGGACCAGTTTCAACTTCTTCTGACGCATGTCACACATTCCCCAGAGATGCATATCGGCATCTTCACCGCCGGACTTCGTGATCGTCTGCGACTTGATGTCGAATATGAGGCTCCTCAAGACTTAGTGACTGTTATGAGTCTGGCCAGGCTATGTGACCATCACCTCCAACTAGCGCAGGAAGTCTATTTGCTCGCCGACACGGGCATTCAGCAAGGCCTCCCCGAGGGTCATCCAGGCCCACCAATCTGTAAACTATCACGGGCCGAGATGATGGAACGGCACGCGCAGGGCTTATGTACAACTAAAACAAGTCGTACACTCGCGGCCACAGGTGCAAACAACTTTTTTATCTACAGGTCGAGGACTTTGAGGATGATGGTGTCAGATAAAGCGGACACAATTGATCTCCTTCGAGCTTGGGACAAGCTCGTTTTGCAAGGTGGGAGAGATGTTATGGGTCTTATTATGGCATTAATTATTAGTATTTATTTCATAATATTGTGTTTATTCTGTCTCAGAGTCGTGTCCTTATATGACATCGTCATTTATGTCGTGTTCTTATGTGGTGTCCTTTTAGTCGCATGTCCAAGTCTGTCAATTCTTTCCATTAATAGTCTGTCGTAAGTCCTATTGAAAGGACACTAAGGGTCTTGTATCAGTAAGCAAGAAGATAATCTATTTCTCGTTTTTGAATGAGATCTTGGAAGCTCTCTCTCTCTCGAGCACGACCCGCTTAGGCAGTCGCGGTCAAGGCTCCGTAGTATCTACGCCTCCGTCATCTCCACCTCCGGTCACTCCTCCGACAACTCCGAGTAGGCCCATAACATCAACCTTCATCCCTCAATCCCTTTGGAGAGTGCATTTCTTCAACAAGAACCTAATAGTTTCAATAATATGTCGATTCTTATTTTCAACCACTTCATTTTGTCGAGGAGTTCCAAAACATGAGGTTTGAAAAACAATCTCATTCTCTCAAGAAATTTTGAAGTCCACCACCCATAAATTCGCCGTCATTGTCACTCCAAAGTATTTTGATTTCGACTCCAAACTAGTTTTCACATAAAGGGCAACCCAGTGCACAAAGCATCCCCGCGCAGCGAGGGTCCGGAGAAGGGTCCCACCACAAGGGTGAAATGTAGGCAAACTAGTTTGCACATAATGATAAAATAATTTAAATAATTCACAAACACCACTTTTTTCTTCGTAAGATAGACTCAAGTAAAGCGAGAGTAATCAATCAACGAATGACACAAAAATATGAAATCCATTTATAGAACAAACAGATAAGTCCAAGCACAAGAATATATCAAATCAAAACAATTAGCACTTCTACTACAGCCAGAAGAGTAATTGATTCTACAATATTTTCCATGTTCACAAGCTTGACATTCAATTCTTTTGGTAAACCCGATAAAATGACTGAATATTTTAAGGTCTTCAAACTCACATGCCAAATATCCTTAACAACATCAATCGATCTTTATCAGAGGATCCATGTGGTCCAAAGGTCTTTCCAATATTCAGGCATATACTTCAACTGATTCATGTTCACCACCAATCGTTCTCTCACTCACCAGATCCTGAAAGCTACAATGAGAAGCAAAGAAAGTAATAGAGCGATTAAGTTGTTTAGTTAAACAACTCGCAGAGAGGAAATTTGTAGAAAATGAAGGTACAAAAATAACATATCTGAGAGAGATGTTATGAGATATCTGTATGATCCCTTTGCCAATCACCGATGTTGATGATTCGTCAGCAAATCTAATGTTACTAGGAGTGAATGAGGTAATCCCCCAGCGAATCCTGCACATGATTAGAAGCACCTGAGTCAATGAACTGTGGCATGAGAGGCATCCTAGTTGATAAAATAGAAGTCTGAACAAGAACAACAACACCAGATATATCCTAAAAGCTACAATCGTTCTCCACCAATCGTTCTCACTCACCAGATCCTGAAAGCTACAATGAGAAGCAAAGAAAGTAATAGAGCAATTAAGTTGTTTAGTTAAACAACTCACAGAGAGGAAATTTGTAGAAAATGAAGGTACAAAAATAACATATCTGAGAGAGATGTTATGAGATATTTGTATGATCCCTTTGCCAATCACCGATGTTGATGATTCATCAGCAAGTCTAATGTTACTAGGAGTGAATGAGGTAATCCCCCTAGCAAATCCTGCATATGATTAGAAGCACCTGAGTCAATGAACTATGGCGTGAGAAACATCCTAGTTGATAAAATAGAAGTCTGAGCAAGAACAACAACACCAGATATATCCTCCAGGAAGAGCCTCCCAATAGTGGCCTTCAAGGTCATTAACTCTCTAATCAAACTTTCATTTTCAACAACAAGATACTCTTTGTTGTCCAAAGTGACAAGGTTATTCGGGGTATGGCATATATCTCATCAGTACCCCTTATCCATCTTCTTAGGACCAAGTAAGATGCAAGTACAAACTCTATTCTTTCTTATGTCCTTTCTAACCATAGTATGGGCAGTTCATCTTACTCTTATCATCGTGCATTTTAGGCTCTAAAGAACTATGTTGGAGTTCTTTGTATTTTGTTCAACAATGAGGGCGAATTTATCATATCACACATTCACTCCAGTACGGAGAGAATTTATACGAATTGCCTCTCCCTGAATATAATGAGCGATGGTTGATGGTCGAACCAACTACACGGCAAGTGCACCGGTCGTTGTCAAGTAATAATAAAACGGGAATAAATCCTCGAGTATCGAATCTCTCGCGGAACACGGCGGGGTGGATTTATCTATCGAGACAAGACTTGAGATCGAAGTCTTTTATGTCGAAGTTATCACTGGGGTTTTTAATTTGTTTACTAACAACTAATACGGGAAAGGAAATCTAAACTAGAATGTGGGTCACCTTCACCGTTTCACACCTCCGCGGGTCGCTTTTCTCCGCTTCGCTCGTTGTGCCTAGCAAAAGATAAGGCCAACCACTCGCTCACCGGCTCGTGTCTAGCTCAACGACACAGTAGCCCGGTCCACACTCGCTCTATCACAGCACAATAAAATCACTTATGGAGAAACACAACAACAAGAGGCTAGGCCTCCTAAGTTACTCCAAAGGATATGAACATAAACAAGCACAAAATCACATATGACATTAATAAACCAAGATTACACCAAGTTCAATCCAGCCATCATCAAAAATAGAAGATACAATAGCCAATCTCTACCTAGTGCGCGGAAAAAGATGATAGAAATACAAACAGTGCTCGATACTCTTCCATGGATGCGAAGGGACTCTGCAGTATGATTCCGTGTTGGCCTTGATCCTCGGCTGTCGTCCAGGGTAGAGGAATCGCTGTCACCGACTCCCAATGAGCCCGTCTTCTTGAGTGTTTTGCACGGTTCACGTTTCTTCTTCGAGATCCTAGCTTGCGGAGAGAGAGGAGTGATAGATCTTCACTTTGGAATCCGTGGATGATGGGGAGAGCCTAAGGGATGAACCCTAGCCCTTGGGGGAGAAAACAACGAGCTGGAGCATTGTTTGCGGAACAAGGATCGGTACCGAAAATCCCGTCAAATCCGATATTTATAGCGGAGCGGAAAAGTTAACTTGTGCACGAGTAGATGCACGGTCAATGGTCGTGCGAGAAGGATTTGCCACTACTCAAGTGAGAAGGATTTGCCACTACCCGTGCGAGAAGAAACCTGGACTGGCGGGAAATGTTGCGGCGCTTGGAGGGGAAAATAATGAACTTGCACACGACCAGTGGTCATGCGAAAAGGAGTCCCAGTACTCGTGCAACAACTCGTGAGTAAAAAACGGAGTGCTCGGGATAATTTAGGCAAATGAACGAGCACGATCAGTGGTCGTGCACAGAGGAGTCCAATGATCGTGCGAGAAGAAAAACGCACGACCAGTGGCCTCCTTCATGGAATAGGGCCCAAACACCCGGGGAAAGCTACACGAGGCTTGTACCTGCAACAAGACTCCAACACACGCATCTATACAGACATCCACACAGACATACATCCAAACATAAG
This sequence comes from Dactylorhiza incarnata, assembly GCA_033032865.1. Lineage (NCBI taxonomy): Eukaryota > Viridiplantae > Streptophyta > Magnoliopsida > Asparagales > Orchidaceae > Dactylorhiza > Dactylorhiza incarnata. The sequence goes on along the minus strand of JAWHQI010000474.1, from coordinate 601,670 downwards.
CAAAAGAAATGAAATGGGAGGGAGAGGAAGTCTCCCTCTTGCATGGAATGAAGAAACTAAGCTCCAAATAGCTAAAATGTGCTCAAAAGACACTAGCAAGATCATAAGAGATTTTATGCTATAACTAAAAGAAAGATGAGCAAAATTATAGGAAAACCAAGTTATAAAGAAGTCTAAAATACTATATGAAATACACTCATCAAATACCCTCAGACTTGAACAATTGCTTGCCCCGAGCAAACCACTCTCCTCACGAGTAATAGACGAGTCTAAACTAGCAATTAAAACTGAAACTAGGGAGTATACAGAGAAATTCTATGCACAAAATGCAATAGGAAGAAACTAGAATTAACTTCCATGTATACTTAATATTTATACTTTTCAAAACAAAATATCAATAGGTTATATCCACTTCTAAATAAGAAAAATGAACCGTCCTAGACTTTTCGTAGAAAGAAAATAGCATGGTCACTGAGCTTAGCATTCTCTTCCTAAGACTACGGGGTGGCCTCCAAAGAAATCCATCAATGTCGATGGCTATAGGCTTGCCCGGTCACACTCTCTCCACGGCGTTGGCTAAATCTACTATAACAAATCAATAGGACTTAAAATTAGGACGAAACGTTAGGCTTGGGTTTAAGGTGAGATTCATCAAAGATAAACATGATGGTTTTGATCACATTTAAATCAAAAATGAGAGCTAACAACAAAATTTGTCTACCAAATATAAGAAATGGGAAGTAACACCCCCAAGACTTATCTTTTTACATATGGAGTCACTTCCACATTGGCCAAACATTAACTCTCCCATTTTATTTCCATTCAGATTTTCTTTTCTTTTTCTAATTTCATTTTTCTTCTTTTTCTTTTTCTTTTCAAACAATATTTCTTTTAAGCTTTTTTCAAAACACCCAAATAGAATCTGTTAAATGCACATCATATCACAACAATTTCAACTTAACACACCAAGTAGAAAAAAAAAATCATATTTTGAATTTGTGCTCTAATCTAAGTGTGAGATTAGGTTGAGCTTTTAGGCGTTAGTGATTATGAGGTGGAGGTGAAACAAATGATGGGTGTAAGGCCCGAATTGTGTATCAATGGTAGTTTGTATAGGCATGGATGCAAAGGCTCAATCTATCCAATAAAAGGACAACATCATATTTGCAAAAACAAAACTAGTCTATGCTTCGAAAGTCGCTAGAGGCAAATTCTAGACACCGAGAAATGATATCTTTTCATCGAAGTTAGAGAATGCCCAACTAGTGGTTTGCTACACATTCCTACGTTGATCTACAAACGTACTCGCTTTCTAACTAGAAGTGGATATATGCCATAGATACAAAGTAGAAAAGTATAACATAAGAAGCATATAAAGAAGTTAAAAATCTAACAAGAATTCCTATTACAAACATGTGCACAGAAGTAGGAACACTGCATGAGTCACTATACACTCCCATAATCACATTCTAAAAGTAATTTAAACTAATCTAACACCTATGAAAAGAGTGAGAAAATCTGAAAACGAACAATTATTCGGCTACTATACGTGTGGGGTGCTGAAATGAAATACACGTGAGTAATAGAAAGTTTTTTAAAATTGGAGCAAAATTGAAACTTAAATCTTATTTTAGATGAGCTCACCGGACATATCCAACGAGCAATACTTT